>VDFB02075321.1:35556552-35602670 GCA_007258455.2 Sequoia sempervirens
AGGCCCAACCTAGATGGCTGTATGGGGATTAAGTCATTTTAAAACCTTCCCAAAAAGTAATGGCTAAATAGATCCCATCCAAGGTGTAAGATGAACACTATGGTTTTACATGAAGACGAAGGTAAAACCCCAACCTTAGGCTTTTCCCAAACACCATAGATGACCAGAGACACAAGGCAGGATAAAATAGAACATAGAGAACAAAACTTTGAAGTTCCATCACTACCTATAACCCTAAACCCTAAACCATTAACCCTTAACCCTTAAACCCCAAACCCTTAAACCATCTACCCTCTCTCTCTCTCTCAAGTCTCTCCCTCCTACCCTCCCTCTCTCTTTCATGTCTCTCTCACTCCTCTATCTCTCTACCTATAAACTCTTAAACCTTTAACCCTTAAACTCTCTAAACCCTTAAACCTCTGCATCCCTTCTACATTTAACCCTTCTACTCCTTATCTCTCTCCCCACTCCTCCTCTCTCTTTTCTCTCTCTCAAGTCTCACCCTCTCTACTCCCCTCTCCCTCTCTCTCAAAACTCTCTCTACTCACTTTTATCTCCCTCTCTACTATTAACTTCTTACCTCTTAACTGCTTCTACTTTCTATCTCTTCTCCCAATCCCTCCCTCTCTCTCACTGGAATCCATCTATCTCTCTCTCCCCTCACTCCATAACCCTAAACCCTAACCCTTAAACCCAAAACCCTAGTAAACCTCCTCCTACCTCTACCCTCTACCCTCTACCCTCTCTCTCTCTCTCAAGTCTCTCCCTCCTACCCCCTCTCCCTCTCTTAGGTCTCTCTCTCTCACTCACTCTCTCTATCTCTCTCCTCTCTACCCTAAACCCTAAACCTTAAACCCTTAACCCTTAAACCCTCTACCCTCTACCCTCTCTCTCTCTCTCAAGTCTCTCCATCTTACCTCCTCTCCATCTCTTAGGTCTCTCTAGCTCATACTCACTCCCTCTATGTGTCTCCCCCTACCCTTAAACCCTAAACCCTTAACCATTAAACCCTAAAAACTTAAAACGTATACCGTATACCCTTAACCATTTCTCCCTCTATCTATCTCCCACTCCCTCCCTCTCTCTCTCTCTCTGAAATCTCTCCATCCTAGCACCACTCCCTCTCTCAGGTCCCTCTCTCTCCCCTTCCTCCCTTCTTCCCCTCTCCCTTCCCCCTCCTAACTCTCTCCCTCTCTCTCTCTCTCACTCCTAAGTCTCTCCACTCTACCCTTATCCTTCTACCCTTAACCATTAAATCCTTAAATCCTCTACCCTCTATCTCTCTCCCACTCCCTTCCTTTTCTCTCTCTCTCAAGACTCTCCCTCCTACCCCCTCTCCCTCTCTCAAGTATCTCTCTCACTCACTCCTCTATCTCTCCCATCTACCTTTAACCCTAAACCCTAATCCCTTTAACTCTTTTAAACTCTAAACCCTAAAACCCTTTTTTACCCTCTACTGCTTAACCCTCTACCCTCTATCTCTCTCCCACTCCATCCTCTCTCTCTCAAGACTCTCCCTCCTACCCCCTCTCCCTCTCTCAGTTCTCTCTCTCTCACTCACTCAATACCTCTATCTCTCTCTCCTCTACCTTTAAACATAAACCCTAAACCATTAACCCTTAAACCCTCTACCCTCTATCTCTCTCCCACTCCATCCCTCCCTCCATCTCTCTCAAGTCTCACCCTCCTACCCCCTCTCCCTCTCTCAAGTCTCTCTCTCACTCACTCACTCTTATCTCCCTCCCCTCTACTCTTAACCTTCTACCCTCTATCTCTCTCCCACTCCCTCCATCTCTCTCTCACTGAATCCCTCTATCTTTCTCCCCTCTGCCTATTGGTTGTTTTTACTATAACCATGTTGGTTTTCTTATTTACCCATGGAATTTCCAATTCCAATCAAGGGCAGCTTGAAGGACCCGGACCAACTGACAAGGATTTTAAATACCTCCTACACTTTGGGCTCTACAAGACCCGAGAGGGTGATCCCTTAATGTTTTTACAACCTCTAAACTAGTATCATAAACAACATTAACAACAACAAATAATCTCATTTAATAGCTCAACATAATATCATAATACTGAATATAATTGGTTGTTCATTAGTAATATCAACTATTTGGAGCATGAGATAACTACAACACATTCCACAGTGTAAAATAGTCATTGATTTTCAATTTTTAGCAAGCACTAGGTAAAGACAAACAAAATACCGAACCATACAAATTAGTGCAACTTACATCAGTTCCATATATCCATTGAGGGAGTAAAATTCATAAACATCTAAGAGTTTATGATAGATTTGACACATAACATATAAGATCCTTGAGAACATTGCTTTACAATTTTATCAACATGTATTCTAACCCAATACTACTTATCAAATTCTTATACAGAACATATCCACCTACAATCCCATTCAAGCATTTTAATTAATTCCTTAAATTAAAGCCAAAATAGAAATCATACACATCGCAAGAGTGAGATGAACGAGACAACCCTTGATTATCTTATTCAAAATTTAGATATGCATGTACAATGGAGAGACATGAGTTTGAATTAATCATTTCAATTCAAATGCCAGTACTGTCATAAAACATCAAATCCCCATAAATTCAAAACCTACTACAGAATGACTCAAAACCTAAATTGCATTTTCCTTAAAACCATCGAACTTTACAATTTTCTCTACAACTTTACCTAGACTCGACCAAAAATATCTAACTTCCTAACCCATACTTGTGGCCTTGAAATCCTTTTTATAGAAAAATAAGGAGCAAACAAGCATCGAGCCATAAAGTACCTCTCATTTCACATGTTTTTCTTCACAAAAATCTTGAGGATAACTATACCTTCTTTATTTCTCATCCTACGCCCTATTCATACATCCTAACATTACAATAGTATCCATGGGGCCTCTTACACAAGCTACAGTAATCACAAAAAAGTGTAATAACTCCTTTATATCATGTTTGGACTACAAAACCCTCAAAAACAGGGTAACCGGGCTGTATGCAAAGAAATGAAGCTTTCTAACTCAAATCAACGCCTTAAGCCCTCAAATCTGATTCAAATCAAAGCTAACACATATCTTCATGACCTGGAATTGATTTCACATCAAAATATGGCTGCATGTGACCATACAATATTGTATAATAGGAAAAATATAGAAATTTTGAAGAAAAACACAGATTTTTGAATGTCAAGAACTTATATTTTAAATCATCAACCGTCAAGGACCATTACAATTATCACTTTATTCCTTTTAAATACCTTTACACATCAACCACTAAACAACCACCTCTACAACTAACTTTTTAATCTTTTATGATCACATGAAACATAAAACACACTAATTTCAAGGTTGTTAATATCACTATTGAAATGTTTTAATTTTTTTACCTTTCAAACATTAAAAAGTACATCATTAAATTAATTATGTAATGGCATAAAAATTAAAAAAAATCATGAATTAATTATGTAACCACATAATTCAAATATAATTCTATCAAGAAATTAATATCAAATAGATAATATAATCGCATAACTCATACATTTCAATGTCATTGATCTTCTTCTTCATCCAACTCTTTGTTATTATCATCCGATCTAGATTCGACATTGTAAGTATTGGTCATATCATCATCATTTTCATTGATATTAGTTTCGATAATGTCATCATCCACATGGATATCATCCTCATGAACATTAACTCCTACATCATCATGATCTAGTTCCTCCTCTTCGACATATTCGTCAGGGACATCATCAACTAACTGTTGATCTTGATCATCATCTACATCATCTTCTAGTTCTTTGGTATCTTCTTCTTCCACCACATTGGCTTGGAAGAACATGGGGCTCATTTCCAACTCGTTTGGTCAACCTTGTATTAACCATGGTAAATCCATTATCATGTTCAGTAACAATTCTCTTAGGATCATTTTCATTCAATCATAGCCTATACAATAGGATGACGAACATAATTAATCTGAAGGACTTAAAGTCACACTCAAGTATATCATCCAAAATCCCATAGTATCAATTTTCTGAGACTTCTAGATGTATGTCGCTTCTAGATGAAACATTAGTCACCTGAAAAACTGTAGTTATACTAGAATCACAAGTTTTCTTCATGTCATCCAACATTTTGATTCAAAATTTAAGACCATTGCACCACATAGCCTTGTGGTGTTTCACCTGCAATATGTCAAACATGTAAAAATTATTGCACTATCGTCAATTGATAAACATATTTATTCTTGGCCGAATGTATGCAAAGAAAATAATCTCAACATATATATACATCAATATAAGTGAAAATAATTAAATAATATGGGTGATTAATATATTTATACTTACTTGTTTATCTCTTAAACCATATGCTAAATCAATTTCCCTTTGTGTAACATTGGAATCTCCATTACAATGAGCTTCTTTAACCAATGAAGCTACAACTTCCCATGTTAATGCGCAACTAGATTGTTGGCATTGTTCAATCCATACCGTCATCCAATCAAGATTGTTTGCGACATACAAATGTATTGCATCCCACTCTCGACCAACTATATATAAAAAAAAAAATTCACAAACGACATATAATTAGTTAAATACCAAAGTATACAACCTTAATTTATAATTGATGTATATTGAAGATTAAAAATTAAATATGTACAATATACATAAAAACCATATATAAAATGTATTCCAATTAATCTCCATGACCATCTTATAATTACCTCTCACTTTCCTCAATCTCCCTTTCCCCATCAAGTACTCCCCTTCAAATTTGTTAATGGAGTTGGGATCCCAAATGCGATCTACATGGATCTTTGCTACAAACATGGGAAGATATTCACTAATGTAGACCATGGTCTGGTATACCATATATCCCTCCACCATAGAACCCTCAGGATGTGCTCTTTGTCTAACCAAAGCCTTCAAAAATTTCAAGTGCCTCTCAACCATCCACATTGACCTTGTGTGTACAGGTCCACACAATTCAATTTCCTCAACTTGGTGTATGAGGTAGTGTTCTTGTGCATTGAAAAATGTCGAAGGTAGACACTTTTTCATTTCACACGTTAGACGAGGAATTTTTCTCTTCCAATAATTTATATCTTTGTTTATGGATTTCTTTAGATGACAACCATCTACAAGTGATTCAAGGAAAAAATATATTAACGAGATTTAACAAAAATATACAGTATATTACATAACAAGTAAAAAAAATGGCAATTATAAGATGTATACAACGAATTGAACAAATATCGCTACTTACCTCATGTATTTTCCAAGATCATATATAACTTGTTTGACATTGTTGTCAAATTCTAAAAGTAGTAAACATAATACACTGAAAAGTACATGCATTATACAAGTGTATATAATATACCAGAATAATTACCTTAATGAAAGTATGCCAATCATGCGTTTTCATCCTTGACCCAAATTCAACTTTCTTTGTTATTATATAGTTTATGTTCGCAGCAAATCCTGTGGGAAATTGAATTTTTCATATGACTTATTTTATTGCATTGCTTTGTTGATCCATTAATAACCAAGGAAGGGCACTTATATTAATTTGGTCTTCATCGCTATTTAATTGAATGACATTTTTCATTGCATGATTGGCTTCCTGAATGTCACTACAAATTTTGACAATTTTTTCTTTGTCATACCTTCCATCCAATATTTTCCATAACTTTTTTGTTATATTCTTTCTGATATGCATTGTATCAAATAAATGCATAATTTGTAGTTACTCATAGTAGGGAAACCTACTAAATTGTCTGGGATAAATTTTTAGTCCTTGTGGAAGCGAACCATTAATGCCTTGACGACCTTCATGAAGCATATAAGTTAAAAAAATTAACGATTGCCATTTTCAATTACAAAATGAATAAACACAAAAAAATATAAAAATATAAATTCAAAACATGTCATATATGATAGATAAACAATTTGATCTGATGTATAACCTTGACGATTAATTCTATTATATTCCAACTTCCATAGGCGAGGTGTCATTCTTTGTGGTTTCAATGTAGTCTTTTCTTTCCCATTGAAAATATTTTTTCAGTAGTTCAATACTTATGATTTCTATTAAGTACATATACTCATCAAACACCTGCTTTCCTAAACTTGTTGAATGACGAGATTTCATCTTTGAACTACAAATTGGATATGCAAATTTTCCCTTTGTTTGAAGACCTACAAGATCATATATAATTGAATTAAATATGTCAATTTTTATAATTATATATAATGAATATATTATTTTAAAAACATGCATGATATCTACTTCATAAAATTAAATATTGTTAAAGTGTAGTCAAACATTATAACATACCACAAAAATGTGTTAGCCCTAGGGCATCATGAATTGTCCATACAAGCATTGCATGGAATTGAAATTGTATTTGTCCTATTGGTCTAGAGACGTCATACATAGTGACACCATTCCATAACTTTAGTAACTCGTCGATAAGAGGCTCGATATATACATTCATATCTTTAACTTGGTACTTACCTAGTTGAATGAACATAAACATTACATAATTATTATAACCATTTTACTGCAATATATATAAATTAATGTACATGACTATTGAATGAAAAAAATATAAGTCACTATGCAAAAAATAAGACAAAATGAGATACTACTATGCTAAAGAAAATTGATGTAGACAAATACCTAGAACAATCATTGACAACATTATGTGCTCCCTCTTTATTGACATCCATGGAGGAATATTATTGTTGATAACAAAAATAGGCCACATCGAGTAAATAGATCTCAACTCTCTAAATGGATAGACACTGTCCGCTCCTAATGAAAGCTTGAGATTACAAGGTTCTTCTTTAAAGTGTGGCCATTTTTCCTCCATGTCCCTAAATGAAAAACCATCCGTAGGAATTCGAAGAATGTCATCTCCACTTCTATTATGTGCATGGTAATCCATAAATTACGCTAAATTTTTGCACTTAAATAATCATTGCATATGTGGAATAATGGGAATATAATGAATAACCTTGCGAAACACCTTTTTTGTTAGTTGACCTATTCAATATCTACTAATATGACATTCTGAGCATTCTGTTGCAAATTCTTATTGTTTATGATATATAATATGATCATTGGGACATGCATCTATTTCTTGATACTCCATTCTAATATCTTTCATAATACTAGATAAATCTCAGTATGAGCGAGGTAAAATATTTGATAGTGGTAACAAAAATTCACCAATCAATCTACAACAAAAAATAATTTGTTAATATAAAGAATATTTATGGTACATATTTCATCATTTATTTACTAGTGATGAACTAACAACAATTAAAATAGATGAAAAAATATGACATATATGAATACCTTAACATCTATGAGATTGCTATGTTTGATAAACCATTCATAACCTTCAAGTTCAATAGCAACAATACAACAAAGAGAATAGTTGTTTGGGAGCCTTCATAAACGGGCTCGTATGCCTTCTTAAGTACAGGTAAATCATGGACATCATCAAAGTCATCCCAATCATCATGATCAGCTCTGCCACTAAATGTGTCATGGATCAATGTATTTGTACCATTATCTTCAACTGTGTTTTCTGACGCATGATCATCTTCTTCCATAGGATCATTAACTTCATCTTTAATATTCACAGCTCCATGTTTATCCGCTTGCAAAACCACATTTTCTGTGCCATGATAATCCATATCATCTTCCCTAGGGTGCCCCACCTTTATAATAATGATAGACACAAATAAACCATGATCATGATCAAGTGATTATATATATAAAATGTTAAAACGATATAAACATTTACAAATTCAATCAATATAAACATATATAATGAACAACTTACCAATGGATGATAATCATGCCCCCCTTCAATGTGACCATGCTACCTACAATGTTTCTCAACTGTCATGATTAAAATTTGTCTTGTCTTTAAGCCCTTGCAATTATTGCAAGGACAATAATATTTACCATCACCCTTTCTTTTCAATCTAGCCCATAATCTATCAAGTGTCTCTTCATTTTTTTATGGACTAATATTATCTAACATGATTTTTCTTTACCAAGCTTGACTATTTAGATCTTAAAAAAATATCAAACTCACACTCCAATAACTTTTATTCATAGACAGGTAACAAAATCTAATAATTCTGATATTTTATACCAAAAAAATTTGGCATGCAAACACCTTTGCAAAAGAGAAGATAGTCTAAAGTTAATGACCCCAAAAAACACTTTAAAATGCTAATTCCAAAACTTATTAGATTCTGATTTTACTATGATTTCCAATTGTTAGACTCCTAAAATCATAATATTGAACTTGATCGCAAACTTCCTACAACGATGAAGGTAGTGAGATAGTAAAAGCAAGTGACCCATTCCTAAGGAGCAACAAATCAGAATCATCATTGCTAATGTCAATACATATTTATCTTTTTAGTTAAAGATGCAATGTGTCACTTCTTATGACGAGCTTATCCCTAAGGCCCTCAACATTGAGAGAGCCCTAACCGCACAAGGAAGCACACACTAGTAGAATTTGGAAAATAAATGACTAGGTGACTAAAATTTTTAGTGAGAACAACTAAAAATGACTAAATTCTGCTCATTTTTTGCAACTCAGCTATAAATGAGTAAATAAATTACTAGTTTGGTCATTGATTAAAAAATATTTAGTTACACAAATAAAAATGACTAAATAGTTAGTCATTTATTTAGTCACAATCCATTTGAATAATCATTTAAGCAATCAAGAATATAGCCCACCAAAATACTCTAAAACTTTAATAAACATACCCTAAAACTTTTGTCAAAATTTTATTTTTAGGCATAGCCCACCAAAATGGAGTTTTCATTTTAATAAACATACTCTAAAACCTTTGTCAAAACATTATTTTCACGCATAGACCGCTAAAATGGAGAAGTGTTACAGTAAAGAAAGACAGAGAACGGTGAGGAGATGTGCGTGAAAGGAGGCATAGGATTCATTGCTACTTATCTCATTCCTGCTCTGCTCAACAAATTTTACATTGTTCCCGCTACTATTTGTAATCTAGGTATTTACTTGACATATATTTGCATAATCTCAAATTACTTCAAAGGCTTTTGAAGTATCAATGTATCCTATATTGGGTTTAGAATGATTTCTTTTAATTAAATAAATAAATAAATAAATGATGTATTTCCCTGTAATTAGATAATGTGGAGATCTCCTAAATCTGCCCCAACACACTATCCTCTTTGGCACTGTATTCATTACTCCAGCTACTAGGGTTTTGCATATGACATCTTTAATATCTTCATGACCGTGGCTTTTAAATAGATATCAGTCTTTGCTTTAATCCTTTTCATGGTAACCCTTGAGTTCCATAATCCACCTTCATTTTCTTCTAAGAATGTTGTCTTAAGCTAGACTGCGTAGTATGCATATAAAGCAAGTACTTCATACCTGCCATTGTTCCAAACCACCAATCACTGCTTTGCTTAAAATATTGCCTCCATAAGCACAATAGCATGTTCTAAAATCATGGTTGCTAGTGATTGACCATTAAGGTCACCACTTTCATCAAGATACAATGATATTTTTGTCTTCAAACTCAAGGCATTATGCAAGATAACATTGTGAATTGTTTGTTGTGTACGATTTGATTTTCTTGCACATTTACTGCTTTGCTAACTTCCTTTAAGACTGGGTATTGCACCCTCAGCTACAATCTCAAACAAGCTCACTCACTATCACTTGAAGATTCCTTTCATGAGCATCCTTCTATAAAATCAAACTATGCCCTATAGACTGCCTACTTACTACAGGGGACTCATTGTTTCATGGTATTGTAGTTCTTAAGATCCTTCAACCTTATTAACACTACTTCACAGTCCACAAGGTATTATTCACTATTCTCCCATCTTTGATGAGTCTCAAAACACTACTCAAACATGCAATCCACTACCTCCATTATACATTAATGGCTAAGAAAAAACATTGAACCTATGATTACCACTGTTACTTCATTTGGAAATTCATTCCCTAATTGTATTTTCCTTGTCTAACACTACCAAAAGCATTTGAAAAACCCTTAAGGTCAGCAAGGGGGTAAGGAAACTCACTGTTAAAACTCCACTTTACTATGCAAGGTTTGAGCTTTATTATCTTGTCACTGCTCAGTCTCTTTTTAACTGTCACATCTCAAGTGACTGTCATTCTTCTTACCATAGATTTCATTTACAAATGTCACTAAGCTACATAGTGTGCTTGTTATTGGCTACAATATTTAGATTGCAAGATTTTGTTATTAGATACAATGTCTCATTTTTTCTAGTATTGCAACCTCGCTAATCCACTAGAGTTATTATTTATGTTTCTACGAAGGCCTAGGGTTTGTACCCTAATCATGCTCTTACCAATGCTTCTGTTGGTATTAAAAAAAACTTTAAATCTTGGGTCAAAAAATTAGTTGTTTTGACAAAGTTGTGGTATGATCTTGGATTGTATCCTAGAGTGTGTGGGAAGCTTGTGTTTGATCATTAAGGTATGTAAACCTGATCAGGGAAATGTATCCTATATAGCATGGGTCTTGCTTTAATACTTTCCATAACGGTTATTAGCAGATCACATTATTATAGTTTGTGGTAACCCAAGATTGCATTCAAGTATGTAAAAAACTTGGTTTGTAGTTTAAGATATACACTTTTAAGTAACATTCATAAGGTTTAGAAAATCTTGATCACTCTCTAGAATAACCCATTAAACATGGGTTGTGCTTGAATGCACTACAAAATTGATATAACACAACCACTTTGCATATCAACCAAAGTTATAGGCTCTTTATTGCAGCAAGAGGTAATCACTCTTGGATCATGATATAATTACATCATAACCTATTAAACTTGAGACAACCTGAATGCCCCAATGATGATTGACACCTACATTATACAACCTAAATTAACTACATTATATGAGTGCCTCCATTTCTATCACAACATAGCCACATTAAACTTGGGTCACACATGAATGCATCTTGTATTTGTTATAGCACAACTATGCCACATGACCAATAGAGTTATGGATTACATAATTATAGTCACAAGAATCTGTTCCTTGGTTGTGATCTTATGGTGATTCCACACAACAAAATATGGACATGAAATTCTCAAAATGCTAAACCTCTAAAAATGAAATCTGATGAGATGTTGCTTTAAAATATGATTTTCAAACCTGGAACTACAAATCTGACTTCACAACTGAATTCTGCAAAAATACAATGACTACCCTCAATTTGGCGATATCTTCTTGATTTTTTTTCTGATTTTTCTCAAGAAAATCATCCTTAGTTCTCCAAAAACTATCTCAAGTAGATCAAAACACTGTCACAATAAATCAATAAACTCACTTTTCTTTATGTCGGCCACAATTTGATTTTTTTCTTATTTTTCATGTTTGTCAAAATTTTGACAAAAATGATAGTCAAAATTTTGACGAAACCTAGGTTTGTCAAAATTTCAATGAATGTTAGGGATAAACTTTTAAAAATTTGAAAATTACACATCAAATTTTATAAGCACCCGATGATAAAAAAAATTATACATATTTTTTTAGACATTTTCATCGGATATTGCAGTCAAATGAGTTAGTGTAGCAAGAGCAACCTACACATCTTTGATTTGGCCTAGGATTGGTACTGGGCAACCATCCATTAAGAAGCATCTACCGTGAGAAGATGTATAAGATAAACCTAAGGCCTTTGCAACTTGGGCAGGCATTACATTTTTTGAAGCTCTAGAATCAATGACATAGTTAGTTTATAACTAGCAATGTATAAGGAGATATAAAAAGGTTCTGGTTTATTGAAAGGATTTTGAATATTGGGATCTTGGGAGTGAGAATTTGAACAATTTTTATTTCCAGCATGGACTTCAGTTTTAGTAGACACCTAGGCATTACAATTATAGGGAGATGGTTCTTTCCTGACATATCTAACTAGCCTATCTAGTTCAGAGGGATTGAGTCTTAAATATTCAGCTTGGGAGATTTGATTTTTTGTATTTTTAGGTGACTCAACAATATCAAATGAACTAGAAACAAGAGCTTCAGAGGATGAAGTAGATGGTACCTTGGAAGCTGTGACTTTAGGTGTGACATTCTCCACTTTCTTGGTATTGTTCTATCTTTTCAAAATGTACTTGGGAGTAGGAGAATTGCCAGGCTGGCTATGAGAACTTTGTCCTCTTTGTGTCTATTGCCCTCCAGTAAATACTGCACAGTTTGGATTAACAAATTTAGTATATAATCCTCACCACTTCCATCATCCAACTCATATTCAAAGAAATTCACACTGGCATCACCAAGCATGAGAGGTTCTTCCACATAAGGCACCTCTACATGCTCATTTGTAGAGAGCATTTGCATGAACCTTGACATTTCTAGGCAAGATGATCCATCATGATCAAAAGTAAGATGAAAGTTATATACCATATGTTGCTCTTATTGGTGGAGTATCCTTCAATTACCAGCCTCTGGGTTGGGCCAAGTAATTGCAAGGTTTTGTTATAACTACCTTAAAAAGACAGTTGAGGGCCTTTAGGCATATGTCATTTTAAAGTAATGATGCCATTTTCCAATCTTTGTATAAAAAGGTTGGTATAATTAGCTGGCGAAGGCTTTCCTATCTACAACTCTCTTTTCCACTCTCCTGTAGTTATCAGGTCATCCTCTACTACGGTGACTAAAGTTTGGGAATTAGCTAAATTGGGGACTCCTTGTCTCTTTATTGAAAACCTAACATCAGGAGGGATTGAATTAATAAATAATCAATTCAATAACCTATATGGAGGCATAACATCATTATGGATTCTATTTTCAAGCCTATTAAACTTCGCCATGTACTCCCTCATTTGTTCATGTACTTCTTTCTTCATAGAGGAAAGTTGGGCTATCAGAGTATGCTCGTTATCAATAGTCTTAAAACTATCCTCAAATTGATGTTTCATGGAGGCCCAATCTCTAGTGGAACTATTAGAAAGGTGGTAGAACCAATCAACAACAACATCAACAAGAGACTTGACAAATAGCCTAAAAAACACATCTTCATATTGAACTCTTAAAATGGAACATGTAACAAAGAAGGCATTGATATGTTCTTCTAGAATAACCTTCCCATAACTTCTAAATTTAGGTATGATTTTTCTAGACCCCCTTGGTAAGTCATGTAGGTTAGCCCCAAGTATTAAAGGACCAATAGAGGCTCTCCATGGAATAGGTGGAGGTTGAGTGGGGTAAAACTAGCTTAGAGTGGTAAGACAATACCGTGAAGAGTTAAGACCTGGCAAGAAGAACTGGTGTATTCTCTTGTAGGTGGAGGGGAGGAAGGTTTACTTAAAGAATTAACCTTTATAGTGGGAGGGAAAGGAGAAAAATACAAGGATTGGAGTAAATCAAAGTCCAAATCAGCAATACCCTTTCATCTATCACCTCGGGTATATCTTTTCCTAGCCAACCTTCACCACTACATGTGTACAACAAAAAAAATAGAGTAGAGTCACCAAACCACTTACTAGTTATTGTGAGGGTGAGTTGGTAGCTCATGCACTAGATTCCTTAGTTTGACAACAATATTCCTTTGTCTATTGTCAAGGATAGCTTGGATGCGTAAAGGCCTTTCTCTTCTGGGCATAGGAACAACCCCTTCAATAAAGACAATCTATTGAGTGTTAGAAAAATGACATGTGTTTTCTCTTATCATTTCACCAGGTTCCTCTTCTTCTTCAAGCACCTCATTAAATTAATGATATTTTTGGTTCGTTCTTCTAGTTTCCTAGGCAACAAGTCAAAGACTAGTAATGATATCTTCTTGATCACCAGCTAGCTAGTCTACATTAGGTTGCAAAACTGATGCACATCTTCCACAAAGAACCATAAAATCCAACAATGGAGCAACTCACAAAAAATATAAAAAGATGAATGTAAACATCCCCAGTAGAGTCACCAAGAATATGTTGGTTAACAAATTTTTCACCTAACTCTATATGCTCTCGCCTAGACAAGTGAAAAATGTAATCAACAGTTCAACCTTCTGTAATGATATTTTACAAAGGTTCTCTACTTCTTTAACAAGGTGTAGCTACATTCGATTGATATTCTAATGAATGAAAACAAGAATTGTCTTTAACCAGAAAATAAAATAAAGGTAGTGCTTTTAACCAAAAAGCAGTAAAGGTATGAATATATCCACAAAAATAGAAGCTCAAAGACTCCCACCAAACAACACTTATCAAATGATATAAAATGATACCATACACCACAAAACTACTACATAATCACCACCATGAATAATGTATCGAAAGATAAACAATCTACAACAATGAGCAAGAATTATAGATATCCAACCACTTCAATACTTCAATACCATCAACATCAGTAGTAACACATTCAACATAGGAAGAATATGAATCTCAAACAGCCATAAAACAAAATTTATGACCATTCAAAACTCCACTGCATTTATTTCTATTGCATGTATTCAAAGTAATTGTGACAGAAAGCCAAAATTGATCTATCAACAAACACAGTTTTCTAAAATATGGATACATCAGCTAGCTAATCAAATTTATAGCTAAGCCGATCCATAACCGTTTCAAACCATAACGGCTTCTTGAAGACAACCAATTAAAAGTAGTTAAACAATAATAATAATAAGGGCCCTCCAAAGCCAATAGTTTTTGAGCAAGTATGAAATAAACTAAATCAGATGAAATGAAAATTAATTGATGATTGCCAGATCCTCGCTTTCATTATCAATCTCCCCCATCGCTTCTTCTTCTCCTATTGTTTCAACTTCCTTCCTCATGTTGCTTTGTATTGATTGAGATTCTTGTGTTTGCAAGTTTGCTTTGTATGCCATGTACTTGTTGATCACAAGTGTCAGCAACATTCAAGATGGGGCCCTAGTGATAATGATCTTGTGCTTCCTCTTGCTTACAACTCTATCTGCATTAGCCACCTTCCAGTTGACATCATCAAATCCAGCTTGGATAGACTTGATATAAGCTACCATCCTTGTGAGTTTTCCAAGTGATTCCCCTATTATAGCCTCATAATTCATCACCTCCTCAGTTACCAACTTGAAATTATGTTTAATCTCTTTAACATCTATAAAGTTTTCGTCATAAGACCCATTGGCTTCAATTTCAATAACAATGATTTTTTTTAAATGCTCATCATTTTAGAGAAGTAAGTTGTAATAGCCTTCTTCATTTCATCCTCGATAGAAATTATAAGTCATAGCTTCCATTCAACTATAGTTGTCAATGTATGTATATCTAATTCCCCCTTGTCATTCATGATCTTTTCATTCATCAAGGTACCTATATCTACATTAGCTATTTTCTGTATTTCTTTAGAGGCTAATGAAAGGATATTGTGATCACTCTTAGCTGTTTAAAACTATAGAATCATAGCTTCTATTTTATCATAAAAAAAATAAAATAATTTGACTCCCTCCTCCATGAACAATAGGCCATCAAACATGATTTTTTCTACCCATTGATCCATAGCATTCCTTAGAGACAGTGATCTTTCAATTTGTCATAACAAACCAGGATCAGGGACACCTAGACTTATATCAGGGGAAGCCTCTACTGAGGGTGTTATTATTTTCACAACTGACTGGACAAAAAGAGGTAAAGAACTTACTTGATCTTGCAAATTGGAACTCTCTTATTGTTGTTTCTTGACCCTCTTTGGCATGTTGCTGACTGAATGCTTGACGTGGTAGAGATCACTTCCAAAGCAGATGGTTCCATACCAGCTCTGCTCATCCTGAAGTCATCTTCATTTTTGTCTCCCATAGGGTCTACAATCTCCAAAAATTAATTTCCCAAGGCAGGATCAGTCACCATCCTTGACATTCTCAAGTTGTACGTTTAGGCCTAGGAGTGTCTTGTAATAGTTTAGCCATGGTATCAACACGGGTGTCCACCATTAGTGTATATCTCTTTTTCTTTTCAACCACTTTCTTTAGCCAATTGGGAGAGGAGGAGGGAATGCTAGTATTGACTACACTTACAATTCCACCCACAGGCACAAGTAGAGAAATTTTCTCAGAAGGATCATTCAAAATAGGAGAATTTGGAGCACTAATCAAGGACTCGGACATGCTATCTTCACCTAATTGACTAAAAATTAATGAATCTCCATCACTTACAAGGTTACTAATGAGTGGCACATGGTTTTCTCTTAATGAGGAAGCAACCAATCAAGTATTGCTCTGTACTGGTTGACTATCTTGTTCACACATCATCTTCAACTTACAAATCTCTTCAGGCAGCTAATCACCACCTTCATTCGATTGTGAGCCAACTCTTTGGAGAGTTTGGTCCAAACTAGATGACCTCTGCTAGGAGTGCATTGTCTGAGATTTGTTTTGGCCTTGGGGAATAAATTCCGTAGGCGTTGTTATGCCTGCACATTCCTTCATTTTTCCTTGGATCCACTTCTCTTTCCTTCTAATTACTTGGAAAGAGTGAAAACTCACATCAATGATTCTTTTTAAGACCATTTCACAGGAGGTAAACGCCTTAGAGAAGCAACATGATAGCCTTCATCTAGAATTTTGGAATTACCATCAACTATGTCAGGGATTTGAATGTTGAGCTTAAAGGCTCAAACCTGATCAACTGTTAACCTCATACAACTTCTACTCTGCACTTCCCTCTCATCCAATAAATCCTCCCAAAAATCTTCCAGTAGGGGTCTATGTAGATAGGAACCTCCTCCATGCATATTTTCCTTTACATAGTTTTTACTGTCAAAAGTTGCATGCGCCAAAAAACTATGGAGACTAAACTCTGACAACAATTTATCTGCACTCCTGGCGCTATCATTAATTTTGTAGGAATAGAAAGACAATGACACAAGAAAAGAGTATCCTTTCTTCTTCATGGTGTGATATTTTGCATTTATAGTCGCCATCTAGCAACATATTTCCAAGAACACGAAATAGTCAGATGGGTACCGAGGCATTTTCAATGGGGTATTTTCATAACCCTTAATTCTTAAGTATGAGAAATGGTTGAATTGTATATAGAAGCTTCCAAACTGCATGATCAATGCAGCTACTTGAGTAGAGAATATTTTCTCTAGTGAACCTTCAATTTTCTTAGCCAACATCATAGAAAAGGCATCATTAACTCTCTGAAAATCCTTTACACTTTTAGCTTTTTGCAATTGAAGATAAGTATAATACATAAGTGTACTAGTGGTGGGTGTGAATAAATATTCAACAAGCTCCCTTCAGGTATATTTTTGGTTAAGTATCATCCTGCACATCACAAATAAATCATTCAGCCTTTTTTTTCAAAAGGCGCGACCTCTGCTACATGTCTACTTTGTGCTTCTCGAAGGTTTTATTTCCTTCGTGTTTCAAAGTGGCCCCGCTCTACCGCCACTTGTCATCACTACACATAATTGATAACTTCTTCCTTTCGCTTTGAGTTGGGTTCCACCCGCATGCCACCTATCACCTTAGTGCAAGTCTTCGACAAAAAAAGGTAAGGACTCGCACAGGTTGTGTTATGCTACCACGTGTCTCTTTGGTGGGTTATGCATTTGGGCGATGAATGGAGTGAGCCAAACTCTGCAACTGGCTGCCTCATGTCACAACTACTCTTTCTTATAGAGTAATGACTCTTGTCTACACCATTATTGTTGGGACCACCATCATCATTTGTAGAGGATGCACCTGAATAAGAAGCGACCAGATGTTTAGGCTCAAATATTTTATGTTGCAATGGCTGTGGAAATTATTTGATTCTGCATCATTGCCAGGGATCTTTGAATCTTTTATGTTACTACTCACCAGGGCGGTGGGATTTTTCGGCTATATATACTCCTCTCTTTTTTAGAGGAGGGGTTCCAAATTTTTAGAAGAACACTGATTTAGGAAAGACACTAAGCCTTTATTATTGTTTTTTAATTATTGCAAAGACTCACAGACTGTGCCAATTGTTTGGCCTTTCTATTCTTTTTATGATATTTGATTAACTTTAAACTGTCCTACTATTGTTTAGATAATTCATTTGAGAACTATATATTGAATGCAAGTTTCTTGGTCTAGTTCATGTCTTATGAATCCTCTTCTTAGTAGGAATGTGTGTAATGTTATTTTATGTCAATGAATGAATTTTCTATACTTTAATCTTTAGTTTCTACCTTTTTGGGACATCACAGATTACAGATCGTGCCCTTAAATCTATGATTTATCATGCCTTTACTTAAGTATTGGTGCATCACCTTAAATTAGACTTTGTTTTTATACATTTATTTCATTTTCCCTTTCCAAACCCCCATTATAGAAGAATTCAACTTCTTTAAAATCCAGAGGTCACTCAGTTTAGCACAAAATGTCCCCCATAAATTGAGTTTCCCATAAGACACTGTTACCTTGTCAATTTTTGGCATCAACAGTTTGTTATTTCTTTGGAACGCTCGGTGGGATAGAGCTTAAATGAATTTTCACTTTAGAAGGGTGTATGATCCATTAGCCTATAACTAGATCCCAAACTACAAAACACCTTAGTTTACTAGTGCTGCCACTAGGAACAATGTAGGCTGCAAATCAGTTGGTAACAGTTTTGCTTCCTCCACCTGTTTCGCTAACCATGTTGGCAAGCACCAGCATAAATTATGTGGCATGGGACACCAAAAATCCCCTCATAGCACCAGTAGCACTTGCTATCTAGGCTTCTATCCTGCTCTCAGCTCTGAAAACTATACCCAAGTTTACCAAAGACGTCTCAAGAACACCCGCAAAACATCTGCAAGATGTGGCAGATGTGTGTCTGGTGCATGGAATCACCCCTCAAAATGTAGAACTAAGGCTCTTCGCTACTTGTTTCAAAGGAAAGGCACTAGATTGGTACCAAACCTTGCTAGCTAACACCATTCATACCTAGGATGAGCTTAGAGACCCGTTCTGGGAGAGATTTTCAAACAAAAAAAATTTCTCCTCGTTGTACTATCAACTATCTGTCAAAAAATGAGCTCCCCAAGAGGCTATGACGGACTTCAATGCCCAATTCCACACAAAATAGCAGAGGATCCAGGTTGCTATCCGTTCGAATCCCGAGTTGGCGTTCATATTCTACCTAAAGTCTATCAACCCCGACATTTCTATGATGATCAAGTCTTTGGGAGGGGCCACTCTACCAAATGCTTACAGTGTCACCGTTAAAGTAGAGAATCATTTTATAGATTGCGAGAAGTTGCTGCCTTAGCCCATCATGTTGATATTTACCGAAATCTTGGTGCCCGCCTAGGAAGTCACATCAACTAGTGCACCTGCACCTCCCAAGTCAATGTACACATATGCGAAAGTGCCACAAAGTGTTGCCTCCACATCTAGCTCTTCTAAGGATTAAATGAGCGATCTCAAGAAAATGTTGCGGACTATGGTAAATGACATAAATACCCTCAAGCGGAACCAGTCAATGCCTCCAAATCCTTCCTTCCAGAATTACCAAGGTAGACAGTTTTCATATCAGCAAAATCAATACCAGGGTGGTCCACGCACTAATCCATAAATATAGACAATCAACCAAATAGTGTTGGTACCTACTCCACTGATAGGAACTTCACCAAGCTCGAATAGATAACTAACTATTGGGCAAAACAACCTCATTGATGATATTAATTCTTGGTGCTTCCCCTACAATGATGCACACATGCACCAGAATTTTTCGTGTGACAACTTATAATAAAAGGTGGTGGAGCAGTGCAACCAAAGCACAAATTTGGACCATGGAGGTTATGTATATTCCTCTCCACAAATGGAGAATGTGGTCCTTACCACACAAATGCAAGGGATGTCCCTAGAACAAGAATCTGACACTGCTCTTGATCACATGCTCTTCTCATGGATGGAAGAAGAAGAGGCAGTATTCACAAATGATGCTTCCACATCAAAGACACCACAGGTATAGTCTGATTACAACACTTGCTCTAAGAAAAGGTTTACGAGTGAACCTATCACATTGCAAAGTAGAAGCACCTCTTATCAACCTCATAGCATCACCTTAGTTGCACCACTATTCCAACCACAAAAAGAAATTGTGATAGCAAAGACCAAGGATGAAAAATCCTTGAACCTGCCACCATTCAATGTGGTGGAAAAATTAAAGAAATCCTCCACTAATGTGTCCCTATGGGATATCCTAGCTATCCCAGAGCACAAATCATTGCTTCAGAAATCTCTCTAGGAAGATGCTAGCTCTAATTCGACGTAAGAATTTCTGAAAGAAAAGGCTATAGATCTAATGCCTCAAGCCAAAGTTTTCACAAATAATTCAGAGGAACTCCCTGCTAAAGTTATAGGTAAGCCAAAACCATTATTCCTAACCCTTATTGTGGGTGATAAACTATTGCACAATTCAATGATTGATTCAGGTGCTAGCACCACAGTTATGCCCAAACAAATAGCTGAAGCCTTGAGACTTAGCTATGAACCCATGAAGAAGGGAGTTACGTAGCTTGATGAGAATAAGGTTGAGATAGTGGGAATCTTTAAGGACCTTCCCTTAACTCTCTTTGGTTGTCCTAGCATCACTGTGCTTCAGGATACTATCATCATTGATGTTCCTCCTATGTTTGGTCTTTTCTTGTCTCTGGAATTTACTGCTAAAATAGGAGGGTACTTATCACTGGATTGGACACACTTGATTGTTTGAACCAAGTGCGAGGCTAAGCTGAAATTATTGTCTGAACCACTACATGCACACCATGTTGCGGATGAGGCTATGATCAACTTTGAATCCACCCACACCTCTATCACCAAAGACGAGATGTATTGTGTTGAATTGCTAGAAGATGAGGAAGTGACTGGGGACTGAAGTGAAAAGGATGAGGCTCTTCTAACAAGTTCATAGAAATAGATCCTTTTGGAAATTACCATGCCACTGGACTAGGCACATATGTCATTTATGATGAGGAGAAAGAGATTTCAGAGGTCACAAAGGAACCTGTAAGTAGCGTAGCCTCCGGGCTATGGACGTTGTACTTTGACGGAGCAAGATACAAAGTAGGCATTAGAGTAGGGATATGTTTGGTATCCCCACAAAATGAAAAAATACTAAGGACTTTCTGCTTCTAGTTCACTTGTTCGAACAATGAAGTCGAATATAAAGGACTAGTACAAGGTTTAAGCCTTGTAGAGCGGATGGGCATCAAACAACTAATGGTGTTCAAATATTCTAAACTAGTGGTCAACCAAGTCTGGGGAATTTCAGTAGCAAATAATGTCCTCATGAGATCCTATCGGCATTGATTCTGGGACCTAGTTGATGGTTTTGAAGTCTTTAACATCTAGACAGTTCCTTGGGAACAAAATGGCGACGCCCACTACATGGCAGCAATCGGGTCCTAGTTTGATCCTGCCTCCTACCTTATACATAACAAACACTCTGTATGAGTGATATTCCAACTAGTGATTCCTAACAATGATCAAAGTTGGAAAGTGTTTGAAAGTGATGAACATATTGCCTTTTTCATCCAACAGTCGGGGGAATTCGCCAATCAACTCCAACCAAAGGTCGCCAAGGCCTATGAAGGACAAATCATTCAGCTCAAATCTAACAAGCTTCCAAAAGGATTGGTCACTCTCGAAAACCTTTTCGATTGTGATGATGCAAGGAAAGACAAAATGAAGTTTGTGGCAAACAAAAGTGATTACACAAACCTTCAAGTCGTAGATGGGAGAAAGCTTTAAGTTGGGAAAGATGTCTCAAATCATGACAAAGAAAGGCTCATCAATTTCTATGAGGAGTATGAAGGAGTAGTGGCCTGGTCCTATGATAAATTGAAGGGATATTATCTTGACATCATCCAACACACTATTGAGCTGATGGAAGGTGCAAATCTAGTTCAACAAAAGCAAAGGCCGGTGAACCCTAAAATTGAAGCGCTAATGGTGCATGAGCTAACAAATCTAATCTAGTCGTGGATTGTCTTTTCAATCAAGCATAGCACGTGGGTATCTAACCTAGTCTCAGTTTGAAAGAAGAATGGAGATATCTACTTGTGTGTAGACTTCTGAGACCTGAACAAAGCATCCATGAAGGATCATTATCCACTACCTTCTATGGAGTCAATCCTGCAAACAGTGGAAAGATCAGAAATGTTTTCCTGCTTGATGGCTTCTCCGGTTATAATTAGATCCAGGTTAAAGAAGAGGAACAACACAAAACTACATTCACTACAAAGTGGGGGACATTCACGTATGCTAAAATTCCTTTTGGTTTATCAAATGCAAGGGCAACCTTTTAGTGGGAAATGGACATCGCTTTCAGCGAGCTAATCAACAAGATTATCCTAATTTATTTGGATGATCTTACTCTATTTTCTAAGTCTAAGGATGACCATTTCTATCACTTAGAAATGGTTTTCAAAAATGCCAGGAGTTTGAGGTTTCCCTAAATAAAAAAAATGTGTATTCAGAGTGTCATGAGGCAAGCTATTAGGACATGTGGTGTCTAAAGAAGGAGTTTCAATTGATCCTAAGTGGGTCAAAGCCATCAAGAAGCTTCCCCTTCTGATTTAACAAGAAATGCATTTAGTCCTTCCTAGGGAAGGTAAATTTTGTTAGAAAATTTATTTTGACTTTGCAGGAATAATCAAGCCAATCACCTTAATGCTAAAAAAGGATCAATCATTCAAGTGGACAAAGGAAGCCAGAGAAGCCTTTGATAAAGTTAAGGATGTTATTTCCTCAGCTCCTGTTCTAGTTAATCCAGACTTATCTAAGGACTTCATATTGTATGTATTAAGTAGAAAGTCAAGTATTTCTATTGTCTTAACTCAAAAGGAAAATGAAGGAAAGGGAGAACATCAGGTGACATTATACTCTCATACCCTGAAGGAATATGAGACGAATTATAATTTCATCAAAAGGAAAGCCTTTACAATAGTAAAGGGACTTAAGAAGTTCTGCCATCTAATCTCCTACAATAAAGTAATTATGTATGTCACACATTCCAATGTGTGTGAATATATCATGGAGAGAGAAATCATAGAAAAAAGAGCTAATTGGATCGCCAAGATCCTTGAATATGACATTGAGGTCAAGCCTACCAAAATATTTTGAGGGAGAGGATTGTGCGAATACCTAGCACATGATGAGGAAGTACCTGCCGAAAAGGAGCAATTGGATCTTATTCTGATTAATGAATCAGAGTCTGGAGGCTGTTGGCTGATGGACAGGGTAAGATTTATGCAAATTGGGAAGTATTCACTAGGTCTTTCCCCCCAAAAAATGAGATACTATTGGCTACAGAATTGCGGATATGCGCTAGTGGAAGGGGTACTTTTCAAAAGGAATTTCAACAGTGTCCTCCTACAATGCATTACTGCAGAGCAAGCAAAAAGAATCCTTGACACTTTCCACAATAGTTCTGCGGGCGAACACTTCTCTGCTAAGACCACCACCATCAAGATCATGTGTGCGGGTTACTTTTGGCTGACACTATTCAATGACTCACACTTCTTGGTGAAATATTGCAAGGAATGCCAATTCTTTACAGGAAAAAGAAGGAATTTTGCAATGTCTCTCAAGCCTATAGTGGCAAATGAGACCTTCACATAGTGGAGACTAGACTTCATTAGGATGATCAATCCCGCTTCTAGTGCCAGACATAAGTGGATTCTAATGACTACAGATTACTTCACCAGGTGGATAGAAGTAGCTTTGCTTAAAAATCCAGCGGATGCAGAGATAGTGTATTTCCTCAAAGAGCTAGTGACAAGGTTCGACCCTCTAAAGACTATCATTTTTGATAATGCCAGAGCTTTCCTAGGCACAAAGGTATTCCACTTTGCACTAACACATGGCATATTCCTTAAGATATCATCAAATTATTACCCATAGGGAAACAACCTAGCTGAATCGACAAACAAGAACTTGGTCAAACTCCTCAAAAGAATTGGTTTGGAGCACCAAAGAGAATGGCACAAAAACCTTCAAGAGGTGCTTTGGGAAGACTACATAACTCCTAAGCAAGTCCTTAAGACTTTTCCTTATGAGTTGGTGTATGGAAAAGAGGCACTATTGCCTATATCTATGGAGATTCCAATACTCCAATTACTAAAATCCCTCAAGATAGAACAAAATGGTACTATGGAGGTTTGTCTAGCCAAACTATTAGAAGTGTAGGAAAAGAGGGAGAAGTCCCTAATAGCCATGACAAACCACCAATAGGTGGTTAAGCGGTGGTTCGACAAAAAGGCATCCGACCAAGGCCTAAAGTGTGGAGACTTAGTGTTGAAATTCAATGAAAGGGCTACAAATTCAGGTCAACACAAAAAATTTGATAGTCTTTGGGAGGGCCCTTTTAAAATAATCAAGTGCAAAGAGCATAATGCTTTCGAATTAGAAAACATGGAATAGGAAGCCTTGGGAATCCTAGTCAATGGGATTCACCTTAAGCTGTTCCATTAAGTTGCAAAGTTTTGTTCATATAAATATGTTAATATTTTTTTCTTTTTTCTTTCCTTTTGTTCTGTTGGCCAGTATTTTTTAGAATTAATTCATGTTTCGGTGAGGTAACCCATCATTGCAGAGAACAGGGTAGTAAAATATTTACCAAGGGCTTTAAGAAAATAACACCCACATGCAAAAGAAATCAACTACATATTCTGAAAAGAAAAGAAACTTATATCACAAAATGTCGAGAGAAAAAAGAACCAAGGATTTTTATAAAGTTATATTTCATTATATACGCTTTTATATTTACATGGAAAAACTGGCTTGAGAGCCATAATTCAAAAGGAATATAACTATACATTGTTTTCTTTCTATATATGCTATATGTATGGCCTTTTTTAGACATATATACAAAAGCTAGCAGACGATGAGTAGCATATCCTTAAAAGAAAAAAAACAAGAGATTCAAGAGGCATTTCATCCAACAACAGAGGCAACAATAGTTGGAATAGCGGCCATCGGCAGAGGGAACAAAAGGTTCCTAAAGTCAGTATACCAGTCAATATTGTAGAATAGCACTATGTTGTAGATACAGAAAAGAAAGTGCAAGGATTGGGTAACCCTCTGTTGGTGCTCATCATGCATTTTTAGGAAGAATCCACTGAGAAACATAAGCCATGGGATGACTGTTTCTTCTTCAATGTAGCATTTGAGGTCACTAGTCGTAGGCAGGCCAACCCCATATGCAACACGAGCAATGACCTCACCGCGACCATTCAATTACTTCTGAGGGAATATTTATTTGACCAATTTTAATATCAATGGTTGAGGAATGCCAATATCCAACATAGACACAACAAAGTGTGAGCAAATGTTAGTATTGACCCTATATTTGTCCTCGTACTCCAGACAGTCCCGACCCAGAACCCACTTCATGGCTATCAAAGCGGGGGAGTGTTTGTTCTTTGTCATTCTCTTCAAATGTCTAGTAGAAATCTCACCAAGGAAAGCAGTCTCTGACTTATATGACACTATCCTAATAGGAGTATCCATGGTGTTGACACACTGCTATTTTCCTGATAACTACTTTTGAAACTTGCCTACAACCTAGCCTATGAAAAACCTTTCCAGTACTAAAGCTAGGTACTGAGCCAATGACCTATTGCTAGCAATTGCTCAAATGCTAAGTGTGATTTTAGCACTACTTAGATGTCTATTTATAGAAACAACAAGGAAAGGCATGTTAATCGGCTTCTCAAAAATATGATTAACCAATTGCCAACTTTAAAAGTGTGCTTCAGCTTGCTCAAATTTCCTGACTGGTTGTGTCTGTTAAGTACGGTTCAATGCATGCAATTTTTAATAAGAGCTAATTAATTAGCTTAAAATGGTGGCGCTCATCAGTGGTGAGCTACATGGTTCGTAGGATATTGTGTCACCTCACAGGAATTTCCCAAAACCCAAGGAAAGATTCATATCTTTTCAGGTGATGATTGTTTGCTTTGGCTTAATCATTCCATTCAGGATATTAATTGCCAACACATAGGAATGCTAAGCTAAAAGGAAAATCGCTGACTCAAGTTCTAAGGAAATCACATCGTATCACATAGTTACCAAATGCAATTATGAATTCTTGTCACTTCAAAATGGAAAGTAATTCATTTTCGCACGAAGAAAGGAGTTGGCAGTACATGCCAAATTAAATGCAAAAAGCCCACTTTCTTCTACCACCTTGAGGAGAGATAGCTAAATATCGCATGCAAAATTTGTAATGCTTAAAGTCTTTTGAAATATGCTAGGCCAAGTGAAGAAAGGTTTTCACATACCTAGAGTCAAGTAAAAGTTGTAGAGAAGCCAACATAACAAGGGTTTTCATCTGAGAAAATGGTAAAGTTCACAGTAGGAAATTCAGGAGGAATCAATGTAACCCTTGCTTAGGGTCATACGTTCATCAAATGTTGTTAATGTCTATGAGGATATTTTATATGCTATGCCTGGTATACTAGACAAGCCAAGATTGGAAAATACAATAGAACTAGAAAGGCCCAAGAATTATAGAAACTAGAAATGGGTCCATGAGGAATGGGACAATATTCATGGGCCACACCTTGTGAAAAACACCAAGTCTTTGAGAGAAGTGTCATGTGCAAGGATGAAGGAGACCAAGACACGAATGTCAACAACATAAAAGGTATGGTACAATGGGCTTCCGCAGTACATGGTCCCATTGGTACACTATTTCCCATAGCTAGTTGATGTAGCCATTCAATGTTATAACCCGAACACTCACAATATCGAGGGTTGAACCTTAAATGTTAATATCAACCCACAAGCCATTTGGCACATGCTATGTATCACAGACCCAACTACTAGAAGTGAGAAAATTGAGTCCTTCACCCCTGCTAAAGGAGAAAACACATGGAAGGGAATGAAGAAGAGTCCAAAGTTCCTAATTGAGGAGATTGTCAAGAAGGGAATAATGAGTGCCTAGAAACCAAGTATCCTATTGCCGCACGGTTCATTTGTTGATGATTTAAAGGATTCCTTTTCAATGCTAGCATTCATTTGTGGCCTAGAATCTAATGAGATGGTGCACACCTTTCAATTAGGGCCAGGTTTCCAATTCTGCAGGCAACACAATTTCTTCTGGTATGATTTTGACAAATTCCTCATGGGGGAAATGATAAGTCAAATAGAGAATTACCCAGAAGAAGGGAAGTTCAAGTTCCTCTCTTTTCTAGCTCATATGTTTCTACATCAAAACCCTAATTTCTGTAGAAAATATATAGAATTGTCTATTTTTGATGAAAAGAATAGAAGAAAGTTGGTATCCACATGGACACGGTTCCTCTCCATAACATTTGACTACTATGAATTTTCGGATTACTTTCTAACTCCAATTTTGCAATATTTACAAAGAGAGGGTGGCATGGTCTAACTCAACATAGATCAAACTGAATATATGCAGAGTTTCACTCTCGCTTGTGATTGGTTCTTCGGTGTGGATTTCACAATCCTCTGAATGCAAGGCTTCACTGATCAACCTTTCTAACTCCCAACTTGTGTCACAAATAGGGTGTTGGCACTTAAATGTATCGACATGCATGTATCATTGAATTTACTTTCTACAGCAGCAAAAGTGTTAAGAGGAAAGGATTCTTTACTTGTCCACAAAGTTTCAAAATGGTGGCCCTGGTAAAGAAACAATCGCACCAACTGTTGCAGGATAAGCTAGCTCATTTAGGGTTGGTTTTAATGTGTGATAAATGGGAGTATAATCCTTTCAATGATCTACCCCATCTGCACATGAAGGTTATTCATACTCCTAAATCCCACTGGGAAAAGAAGCGCAATCCGCGGGAAGATAAAAATAAATTTTATGTTGAGCTGGCACATATTCCCACACAAGATCATAAAGAGCAATGGAATAAATTTTACTTCATTATGGTGAAGGCTAAGGATAGTGTCCAGATGGAGGGAACCATGTACAACAAGTTGTGGCGTGAGGAAAAATGGACTCATGAAAAGATGAGAGCTTTTTGGGTATATCGCCAAGAAACAAGACAACTTGACACCCCTTATGGAAGCTTGAAGGATGACAAAGTATTTGAAAAATGGAGGGATGATAATCACGCAACCTCAAACTCAAGCACTAATAAAGGAAATGACCCAGAAGGTGGATCCGAAGAAAAAGAACAAGAAGAAGCAGGGACTTCCACATCCTTCACTCCCTAAGAGAAAAGCTTTGCAAGGTAGCCCTCCTATGTAGCTACAAATGTGTGGCTTAATGTGTCACAAGCCTCGTAAACACTCACTTGGGCCACTAAAACAACAAGAATATTATAGCAACAACTGACAGTAATTGTTGAGGTCAGAGAAACCCCACCCGCAAAGCAGCAGTGCATATAAACTAATGTTGGAGAGGGTTCACAAGAACTCATTGCAAGCTAGTGCTTGTAGCTAGCCAAGAACCCAAAGAAGAGGAAGAGCTGGTAACGAGCCAGGAGCCACCATTGACCAGTCAATAGGTAGTATTCACTCCTTCTTCTCTTATCTCTCAGTCTTTGGTATCCTCTGTTGGAAATATGTGCCTTAAACAATACAGGCTGAAACCTCCATTAGAGCCAAGTCGGTGTGACATCTTCATTGTTTGGCTGACTAGCAGTTTGTATCATCATGTTTTGCATAGGTCGCTGAGACCTAGCTTCTGTCTTGCCGAATGTCCTCACTATGGAGTCTATCACTGTGACATAGTGTATTTGGTATGACCTCTTAGCGCTTGGGAGACCTCTAGCCGAAAGGCCATTCAATCGTGAATTGGAGAGACTCATGGTGATTGGGGTTTTAGAGTGACTTTAACACTCGGGGAGAAGTCTCAGTGAACAGTGAATGTCTTACCGACAGAAATTCATATGTTGTCTTCGCCGTAACAAAGAGTCTCGAAGAAAGGTCTTAGCGATAGATGAAAGTCATGCCGACAGGGACACACTCAGGAGTTATCGATGTAACACTAAGGCTTCGTAACATTGAAGGTCTCACCAAGAAAAACACTTTTTGGATGTCTTTGGTGTAGCTCTTGGCGAATGTTGGTCATCGGTGGAACACGGTGGTTTCGATAAGAAGTCCCAGTGACTTTGATGAGTCTTGCCGATGATGAAGAGCCTTCGGGGTAAGTCTTGGAGTTTGGTATGTTCTCTTAGCGAAGGGTGTGTCTTGGCGATTGTTGATATCTTCAGAGTAGCTTAGAGATCTCGGAGTGAAGTCTTAGCAAAGGGAAATGTCTAGGCGATGGATGAACACTTCGGGGTAACCTTTCTATCTTGGTATGAACTCTCGGTGAACGATGTAAGTCTTGCCGACTATCCTGTGGAGCTCGATATGACAAATGACTTTGGTGTAACTTTGGTGACTCACTATGACCTTCTGGTGAATGCAATAGGTTTGGGCGACTACTTGGTGACTCAGTGTAACTCATGGAGCTCGATAGAACGTCTTAGCGATAACATAGTCTCTTGGAGACATTGATATGAAGTCTATGTGGCATCGGCGAGACACTGTTAGTGTCTCACTAAGATGCCAGTACATTGCGAATTCTGTTGACCGAGTAAGACCGTCCTATGTGGAGTCTCGTGGATGAATCAGAGGAGCCGAATTGGAACCGTTGGGAGTCTATTCGTTGTGAAGGTTCTGTGAGGAAGCTCGACGGACATGGAACAATAGAGATATACTCTGTGATTGTAGATTGTAATCAGTTTTTTGGTTCAATCAACAATGGAGTGTGAATATTTTGAACTGTATCAGTGTGAATTCGATTATGTAAAGACTGTAAACAGAAAAGGTTCCTGTGCAATATTGTTAATGGTGAATGCTGCTGTAAATCAGACACTAGAAAGATAACTCTGACAATTGTATGTAATCCTTATTACTATAATACAAAGTGATTTCTCTTGGTGTGGTGGGTTTTTCTCCCATAAGGGTTTTCCCATGTATATTTGGTGTTCTTGTGTGATTGTCAAAACTTTGTTTCTGTAAGCTGTTTCATAGTGCATCTTAACTTGACTGTAATTGTAAATTTTAAAGTGTATCTGCATTCTTTCCTAAGGTATTGATGTTAGGAGAATTTTTTTCTGCATCTAATTTTCCTTTCATCCTCCATTGTCTTCGTGGCACCCCCCACCATGAGTTTTGGCCCTTCATTTCCTACCTTTGATCCAGTGATTGCGGGAGGTTTCTCTTAGCTCTCATAGGAAACTCCATTCGCCTTTACTCCTCTATAAACCCTTACACCAACTATTTCTACTCAGTCCTTCCTTGCCTCACTTTTTGAAGGCTTACCCGTTGTTGGCACCCTTGCTACTACTATCACCTTAAATCCTCCCCTTCTCTCATAGCAGGTGGACTCCACGATGACAACTCCATCATTCCAGCCCATGAGTTCTCTCACCAGTTCACCAATTGAACCTTGGAAAATGACAAGCCATTTTGCTAGTTCTCAAACCAAGTTTTGGCATGTACCTCCCTTCTCCTCACAAAATGTCACCTCGTAGAAAATGAAAATGCCTGGGCCCATCAAATTTACCTATCCAGATGCCCTACCTCTCAGTGCTCCTTTTGTAGGTAGGATAGTCTCATCACCAACCCATTTTATTGTGTAAATTGACTCTCATAAGGAGGTGTGAACCAATAGAATTTGAAAGCGCAAAGCCAAGGATGATAGTAGGCCGCTAGAGCCAAGGATGCACATTGTCTATGATGAAACTCAAAATATGCTAAAATTTGCAACTGTGTACTCGATAGTGGTCAAGCAACAAGGAGAGATGCATCTAGAAGATTATGAGATATATGTCATAGGACTTGACATGCAAATAGTTTTTTCACAAGATAAGGTTGAGCTCATGGAGGAAACACAATGGATGGTCACCTCCGATTTCCTTAAAATTGGCTGCTAGCTGAAGAAAATGGATGAACAACTCAAATCTTTAAAGGAAAAGGCTAGTTTATTAGAGAAGAGGGAGAAGTCCCTAGAAGTGGATTTTGTGCATTTGATAGAGAGAGTGCTGATAGTAGAGGAGGAGAAGAACGGACTTCAAGAGGAGCTTGCCAAGGTTCAGACCATCGACCCCGTTGTTAATGAGCTGCATACTAAGAACTAGGAATACCAAAGCCAATTGACTTTGGCGGAGAAGACTTTGCAGCTAAGGAATGAAGAGTTGGAGTGGCGTCGCATTGAATATGATCAAGGGATGGCACAAAAGAATGAGGTTCTAGAGCATCAGCAGGCTCAATTTGAGCAAAAACTATAGGGTAATGATACCGAATTTGAGGGTTACAAGGCCTAGTTAGAAAAAGAGCTTCAGGAGACAAAATACTCTCTTGACAGAGAAGTGGCAAACCACTCCCAAGATGAAGAGAACTAGCATAAAGAAATGAGCAGCTTCAAGGAGAAACTGACATCTACAAGAAGAAAAGGTGCAGAACTAGTTGAGATCATTAACTCAAAAGATGCAGAGATCACCTCTCTAAAGAGCTCTCTTGTGGTCTCCCCTGTGTAGCTAGATCTTATTCCATTGGTTGGACAGTTGTATGTTTCATATTAGGAGAAGGTTAAAACATTTTTCCTAACACTACAGCCCACACTATAGTTCATTTCCAAGGCAAAAAAACCAAGCTAAGAGGTTCATAGTACAATCAAACAATTCCCATAGTTTATCTTAGAAAAGGTTCTGGAAGTAAAGAATCTACTCACCAAGCTATATTTGGTCTCTGATGAAGACATCGCCAAGGCAAGGAGTGAAGATCATAATGTTTCCACCCAGACGACAAACAAATTTATCCATTTCCACTCAACCTTCCAAAGCACTAAAGTGTCCACAGCTACTTTGAACCAGACAATGGATGACATGTGGGAGAGTTTCTCTAGGATAAGTGAGATGGGTCTGCCATCTCCATTCCTTGAAGATGGATCTATTGCTACAACTGAGCAGATTGCAAAAAGAATAGAGAAGGAAAATAACCTGAGCGATTTCTAGAGTTTCAACCATCCTCCCACCATGACTAGCATTGAGGGGGTCATTCATCCTCTTGTTCAACTACTTTTTCATTGTAAGGAAGGGGCTGGTTTACCTGAGACACTGCCCTATAAGGAAGTGCTTGACCTAGGTGGGGCACAAGAGAATTTGCGCAACATAACCAAACCATCTAAGGATGATTGGCCACTTTTGTAGGCAACATTTTCCAAGCTCTGACTCCATCACCTGATGGATGGCGCTTTGGTCTATAGCTAGAGAAATTTTGGGTTCTCTGCTCCTCAAGAAAAATGCCCCTGGTAGTCGCCGAAAGCTGTGAATAAATATTCAGCAAGATCCCTTCATGAATATTTTTTGTTAATTATCATCCTGCGTGTTGCAAATGAATCACTTGGCCTTTTTTCAAAAATTGTAGCCTCCACCATGTGTCTGCTCTGTGGTTCCCAAAGGTTTTCTTTCCTTCACATTTCAAAGTGGCCCCGCTTTTCCACCATGTGTCATCACTATGCATAATTGATAACTACTTCCTTTCACTTTGAGTCAGGTTCCACTTGCATGCCACACATCACCTTAGTGCAAGCCTTCGATGGTGAAAGGTAAGGACTCGTATGGGCTATGTTATGCTGCCACATGTCTCTTCAGTGGGTTTTGTATTTGGGCGATGAATGGAGTGAGCCAAACTCTGCGACTTTCTGCTACGTGTCACAACTTCTCTTACAGGGTAATGACAAGTTTGTCTACACCATTTTTGTTGGGACCACCATCATCATTTGCAGAGGATGCACTTGAACAGGGAGTGACCAGATACTTGGGCTCAAATCTTTTTTGTTGCAACAACCATGGAAAATATTTGATTTTGCATCATTTCCATGGATCTTTAAATCTTTTCTGTTACTACTCACCATGGCAGTGGGAGTTTTCGGCTATATATACTCCTCTCTTTTTTAGAGGAGGGGTTCTAGATTTTTAGAAGAACACTGATTTTAGGAAAGACACTAGGCCTTTATTATTATTTTTTAAATATCGCAAAGACTCATAGATTGTGCCAATTGTTCAACCTTTCTATTATTTTTATGATATTTGATTAACTTTAAACTATGTTGCTATTGTTTGGATAATTCATTTGAGAACTTCTATAAATTGAATGCAAGTTTGTTGGTCTAGATCATGTCTTATGACTCCTCTTGTCAGTAGGAATATGTGCAATTTTATTTTATGTCAATGAATGAATTTTCTATACTTTAATCCTTAGTTTCTACCTTTCTAGGACATCACAGATTAATGATCGGGCCCTTAGATCTATTATTTATCGTGCCTATTACTTAATTCTTGGAGCATCGCCTTAGATTAGACTTTGTTTTTATATATCTATTTATTTTTCCCTTTCCAAACCCTCATTATAGAAGAAGTCAGCTTCTTTAAAATCTAGAGGTCACTCAATTTAGTGCAAAAGGTCCCCCATAAACTAAGTTTCCCATAAGACACTATTACCTTTTCAATTTTTGGCATCAACAGTAGGAATTCCTTGAATCCTTAAGCTAGGCCAGGTAGCCTCTCCATGAGCCAACACATATATTGGTTGAGAGCACATGCGAAACCCTACAGTTAGCGATAAGTTTACCAATTTCTCATGTAAACTGTCACTAATTATTCTTGCCCAATCAATATGATGGTTACCACAAATAAGCAAAATAAATCTACACATGTAGAAAGAAAAAGCATCTAATTCTTGGCTCCTTTACTACATGATTTAGCAGGTTTATCATATCTGAGACCTCTTCTTTAAAGTGGCTTCTCCTAAGAAGCGCTAGGAGTTGTGACTTCCCTTTCTTCTCAACTTCCAACTAGGACTTGGCAATGCAATTTTGACACCAGCCCTTTCTTTCATTATAAACTATCCATGAAAAGGACATAGACATCAACATTATCCTCATATTATTCCAAACACAAAGCAAGGGAAATAGACTTAGAGTCAATTTTCGCGACCACAAAGCCATCTCGAGTTCTAATCTCTTGATACTCTAGAAAGTAATTGTTGGCACAGGCTATAATCAGGTTAAGGAAATGCACTGCAAGTTGGAAACCTCCAACCTTATCCAACCCACTGCTAATAATTTTGCTAGCCAAAGGTGTTTGGATCTCATATTGCATCCTATTCTTGAAGTCTTCGAAATCAATGTGGCCCAACTCTGTATACTTCACACTAGGTAGACCATTCTGCACAACAGGAGTCATGGGGGCCCCTTGGAATTTATATTTCATTTTAACTTAATTGAGGAACCAAATAGCCAAAAAATCTTAGGCATTCACATATAACACAAGAAAGTGCAATCTACTAATAGAGAAATCTCTATGTAGATACATGTAAATAGAAGTATCCTACCACCAAAGGGAAGTGTAGCACTTATATAGCAAGAAGAATGTAAGAATTAAGATATGAACGACTAATCATGCTAACTTATAAGTATGGGAATTCGTTGATATCTTGCACGCAGTGGTTTAGTTGTTCGATGCTCTACAATGCATTCCCTTAGCAAGAATGATGTAACTTCAGGTGATATAAAGAATTAATTTGAATTCCAAGACACCCTACAAATGCATATCTCTTTAGAAAATACACCTACACCAAGTTCTACTTATCCCAAGAGGAGGACTTCTCCCCTGAAGCTCTTTTACACATGGACATGATATGCACTCAATAGCTCTTTCCAAGCTTGAACAAATATCTTCCCGCTTCTACAATTTTCAATGTCATTCAGTCCTCCTCTTGGAATTTAATTAATTCTAAAGAGATATGATAAGAGATATACAGTCCTCCTCTTGGGATAAGTAGCACCATACACCTAATTAACCTTCATCCTTTAGAAAAAATCCATAAATATGTAACATTAACCAAACATTTTTGCTTGTGTTGAAATACTCTATTTGCTCCATTTTGAAAATATATTGAAATTTCCATATTTGTAAGTTGAGTTGTTATGAGGATAATCCCAAGAAAAAGAGAAATATAGAGCTAGAGAGGGAGACAAAGATATACATAGAGAGGTGGAGACCTAGAGAGATGAAGAGCAAGAGAGAGGAGGGGAGTGTATTAGAAGTGAATGTTTGAATTTTAATACAACGATTACGATACTTAGCTTTACAAACTACAATGAAGAATAATTATCAATGCTACATTGAATCAATTTTCTTGTGCACAAAAAATCATGGCTTAATATTTTGGTAATATATTTCAATATCTTGCCTCAATCCATCTATTCTCTCCATTTTATTTTCCTTTCTCACTTTCACATCAGGGATTTTGGGAGTACATTTTAGCATCCCTTCCTATGCTCATTTTCCTTGGGGTTCCCATGTGCCTCCATTGGGAGATAATGGTATAGCACAATACAATTCACTTCAAGTATATACTCATTTAATCATGTCATTGCAGTAAGATCTTTTTCAAGTTCCCTCCTTATGAGTTACATTCTATTATAGTTGGGTTGACTGCAACATTCATGCAAACATACATTGGAGGAATTTCTTGTCCTCCAATTTGAGGGAAATGGTTTGTTAAACCATGGAGTAATTTTCAATACTTGTTTTTGCTAACCTCTTCAATTTGGAGGACCATGACTATGAATAACATAAGAAACTACTAATCTATTTAACTATAGAAAATTATGAAATAATTTTTTTTACCAAAATACCATATATGTCTAGAATTAGCATCCTAATTGTGCAAAAAAGTTTTCTACATAGAATCAAAATAATAATGGTCATAATTTTCAATACTTGTTTTTGGTAGCCTCTTCAATTTGGGAAAGAACTTGGTTATGAAAAATCATAAATCTATAATTTATTGAAGTCTAGATTAACACAATAAATTTCATTATTAAGTTACACTTGAATGCATTCCATGTCTTACATAATTCAGAATTTGTGTAAATTCATAGAAAATAAATGAATCTCTCTCTCTCTCTCTCTATATATATATATCCCTCTTTATCTCTCTAGATTATATATTTATCCCTCTTTATCTCTCTAGATACCTCTCTATATATCTATGTCTCCCTCTCTAGCTCTTTATTTCTCTTTATATCTCTTTGTCTCTATCTCCCTCTCCCCTTCTTGCTCACACACTTTCTCTTTTTGATATTTCTCTCTCTACCACTCTCCTTTTGTTTATCTCTTCCTCTCTTCCTCTCTATCTCTCTAGAAAGTCATATAAAATAGAAATGGTTCCCCTCTATCCCATCCCATGTGTTCTTTTTTTTTCCTGTCAAATTATTTAGGGGCCACCTATTATTAGATCAAAACCTCCAATTTAATTAATCATTTCATCAAGTCTTTATTTTGTTCAATTCAACACATCTTCCACCTCAATCAATTTACTAGAGAAGTAGGAAAAAAGAATGGGAGATAGAGACAGACGAATACAGAGAGAAGATGAAACAAGGGGGAGAGAGACAAAGAGATAAAAAGAGATGGAGATAAAGAGAAATGGATAGATATAGAGGGAGACAAAGAGATAGAGATGGAAAGATAAATATAGTGAGAGAGAGAGGGAGAGAGAAAGAGAAGCAAAGAAAGGTAAAGATAAAAAGAGATAAAGAGAAGGATATATATAGAGAGATAAATGGGGACTTAGTATTAGAACACTCAAAAATAAAACCCTAATTCATATTTAATATATCCAAAATAAAAAAATCAATGGTTTTTAATCCTCATTTTGTAACATCACTTAAGGAATGCATGAGCATTTGCTACTACATCAACATCTACATAGTTAGAGATAGATAAATATATTGCATGGTTGTTTTTTGTCTTCAAGTATAGTTAATAAGGTGTTAAATCAATTTTCCTAAGAGTTTGACTAAGAATAACATGACCCCTCACTTAACAAAGCTCCTCAAAGGTGTTCATCAATAGTTCAAGTCTAATTATTACATAAGGCAAGGTGAGCCAAAATTTAGATCACATGCTCACTAGACACATGCCCATTAGCCAAATTATAAACAAGAAATACCTTAGACTATCCCTAAACACTCTCAAACTAGAGGGAAACCATGACTAGCATCAACCACCTCTTCCACCCAGGTCTTCACACCATTTATTCTTAATATTAGTCTTCCCCTCTCTATGTCAATCCACCTCTCTATTATTATGTCTTATGTACCTTTCTCTCTTTCTTAGTGTGCAATGGAAATGCCAAAGAGGTCTTAAAGGTGAATTGTTAAGTCCTTAATCAAATGGCATGTGCTTAATGTAGCTCCCTATCAATGCTATAATATTTGGTTTGTTGGCATGAAATAATTGAACAAAATTTGATCACTCTAAGTTTATCCACCAAGCACTACATGTTAGATGCACATTCACAATGTCTAGGCCATTTTATCATAGTTTAAGTAGTGTGGGCTTCATGTTATAAAGCTTCATGAATTATTACCTAAATATTGATGGGGGGAGTCCTTAGTGTATGATTCTAAATCTTGCAAGCATATGAATCTATCTATGTGGAGATACATGGACCAATTATTAGTTGATGTATTGAGAAGGATGTCAATGTAGGTCAATAGCTAAGTATGGTAGCTATACCTTTGATAAATCCCTTAACAATGGAAATTTTTTTAATGGAATATTAACTTATTTGTAATCAACATACATGTTTTTTCTTGATTTATTGGAACCACATATGCACCATCCTATAGTGCCCTTATCCCTCTCAAGATAAAATAATTTTGAGAGATCAAAACATAAAACAAAGGGATAATTAATGTGGAGCTACACTTTCTCATTTGTCAAAACAAAGTTTGCATTACCACTTGGAAGGATCGGGTTGAGAATGACACTATTCTCTAATAATATTATTTTTCAAAATTTTGATATGGTCACACCAAAGCTCACATGTCCCTACCATCCTTGCTCAAAGATTGACATTTGCATGACAATATTCTTGCTCCCTAAGCTTCCTTGCTTTATCAATTTTCATCCAATGCCTTTCCCATGCCTTCATTTCAATGATCTAGAAAATGAATTCAAAGATAGTTCTCCTAGGCTATCCTCGAGATAATACTCCTTTGAATCATACTTGAACCAACCAAGAAGCTTGATGAAATAGAAAGATAAAGATGAAGAGAAAAAGAGATAGAGATGTAGAGAGATAAAGAGGGAAAGAGAGAGAAAGAGAGAAGTAGATATGGGGAGATAGAGAGACATATACATGTATAAATAATTGATAAATGTGAAATTGTTCATGGGGAGTTACATTGAATACAACATGTCATTTGATTAAGGATCTAACAAAAAGAGGTGTGAATATAGAGAAATAAAGAGGGAGAGAGAAATAATGAGAGATTGTGAGAGAGGGAGAGGAGATGGAAAAATTAAGAGAGAAAGAGAAAGATATTAAGACAAATAGAGAGATCAAGAGAGATAGAGAGTGAGAGAAAGGAGAGATAGAGGAAGAAATAAGGGAAGATAGAGATGGAGAGAGATAGATAGGATAGAGATAGAGTGGTAGAGCGGGAGAGATAGATAGGGAAAGAGGTAGAAAGGTAGAGAAAGAGAGATAAAGAGAGATGGTAAGAAATAAGAAAGAAGAGAGATCAAGAGAGAATGATAGAGAGAGGAGAGATAGAGGAATAAATAAGGAGAGATAGAGACATGGACAGATGGAGAGTAAAACAAAAAGATATAAACCATGGTTAGCATGACTAATAAAAATAATAACCACAGGATTATAATTGGCAACATCCAAGCCTAAATTTGCTCTGTATAATCAAAATAATGTTCATATAGATCTACAATTGGAAACATCCATTCTTGTAATTAGTCCCATTTTGATTGTGCAAACAAATTTCCTACATAGAATCAAAATAATAATTACCATAATTTTTAATACTTGTTTTTACTAGCATCTTCAATTTGGATGAAAACTTTGATATGAAAAAATGAATTGAAATATATTGAATTCCAAATTAGTACTAAATGAAGGTTTCATTACTCTATCAAGTTACACTTGAATGCATTGCATGCCTTATATAATTCACAAACATGAAAATTTATATAAAATAGTGGAATGCTTCCCCTCTATCCCATCCCTTATGTTCTTGTTATTGATTGTAAAATTATTATAGGGAATTCCACCTATTATCAAATCAAAAAATCCAATTGAATTAATAATTTCATTAAGTCTTTCACTTGTCAAATTTTGTACATCTTTCACCTCAATCAATTTACCCTTTTTTTTTCCACCCAAAATTTGAGGATAAGCTTGTTTTCTTCACATTTTTTTGTAGATACAACCTAATTGAGTGGTATACCAAAATTTTTCAAATAAAATATTGTGATAGGATTTAAAACAAGAGGATGGCATCGTATAACAAAAAAATCCAATTAGTACATTTTTCCTCTTCTTTCATTTTTACATCTATGGAAGCCAATTGTCTCACTATTGGATGAAAATAATTTAAATATTTGGTTACAAAATCTCCTTCATGTATCTTTAAAGAATGCAAATTTCTTTTCAAAATAACTTATTTACAAGACACTTAGTTTGATATAATGCAATAATTGTATCTCATAAACTCTTAGCAATAGTTTTAACTAAAGCATTCATCAAGACAAATTAGAAAGACACGACCTTAGAATAGTAGATCTATCTCTATTGTTGATGGTAAAAAATTGAATACAATAATTATAATGATCCACTAATTTGTCTCCACTAAAATATTGTTAACCTTTAACCTTCAATTTCCACAATTCAAAGTTTTACCTACTAGACTTCTCAATCTCAATTGTCAAGGTGCTGATGATTTCTAATTTTTAAATATTATTTCAAATCCACATGAATTATCCCACAATAAAAATAAAAAGTAACATAATAAATGTATCCCTTACTTCATAGGATCAATCCAAAAAAAGTTTTGATCCCAAATCTTGGATTTACAATGCTTATTCCTTAATTAGGAGCAATGGAAGTAATAAAAACTGCTGATCTAAAACACATGTAACCTCAATTAAACATAGAAGAATAAGTGAAGGAGATAAAGAAGATAAGATGACATATGTACTTGGGAAAACCCTTTTGAGTAAGAGATACACTGGCCAAAAGTAAACCTTAACATATTTGTGAAACACGTCATTTTCTTAAGGACCTAATAATTCACCTTTAAGACCTCTTTAGTGTCCAAGCTTCATCCATTCATACATGGTACAACCAAAACATTTGAAAATAATGTTGCTTATTGAAGTGGCTCAAAAATGGACATTTGTAAAACTATCTCAAAATTCAACCTAATGGAATAATGCTTAACACCAAGTTTATCACACAAGGAACACTTTTGCCACTATGTTTATACAATTAATCTTACTATTTTCCCCTTCATACACTTTAAGAGAATTAAAATTATTTTCAGGAATAACTTATTTACAAGACAATTAGTTTGAAATAATGCAATAATTTTATCTCATAAACTCTTAGGAAATTTTTTAACTAAAACATTCATGGAGATTGAATTAGGAAGACACAACCAAATAGTAGATCTTAAAATAATTATTCATACAAAGGTTATGCATGTAGCCATACTTGAAACTAAATAGTACTTTCAATCCATACATTTTAATTACCCATTGGCATACTATACACATATTCAAAGTAATTTTTTTTACTCCTAAGATTTTATGGGGTTCTATTATATTGCTGATACACATGCACTTCATCAACTTCCTCTTCCTCAAGTTGATTTTCATCTTGGAAAGGGAAGATATAACTATTTAGAACCAAAGCAGTATCGTACCTTTGAGTAGGCACCACCTCATTTCCTGTAGGTGGTGCTTCTTTCATTTTAGCATTTTGGAATTCCCTCTAGAAGATGCTCAATGCGATCTAGAACTCATGGTAGTCTAACTCTGAATGAGCATTGGTGTTGTGGATCCTATACCATGAAGATAATGTTGCTTCTGCCAACATCACTCGACTTGATGGATGATTTTCTTTATTTTGAGTCTTCAATGGTGAAGGGACTCTTCATTGTTTGGCCTGGTGTTCCAAGTTATATTTTATCGCCGATAGTTCTAATTTTGATACTGATTCTATCCCTAATTTCTTTGTTATAGATAGGCATTCTGATTTCTCAAATAGGTTACCTCAACTTTAGGCTTCTTCATTTGTTTTGCTAATTCCTAGATGTCATCCTTATCATCCTTAGATTTTGCAACTTCATTTGATTGAAGGAAAGGTAGTTGTGCATGTGGTAACTCTGTGAGCAATGCCCTAGGGTGAACAACCAGAGCTTATGTTGTTGCTATAGTTGGAATAGGGTTCAATACTAGGGTGTGGTTGGTTAAAGTGTGATTGATTAGAGGCATATAGTTTGACATGGTTGTGGGATTCATATGATTCAATTCCCTTGTTGTAGCATTCCCCAATTGTGAATTGACTATAAAAAATTTAGCATATGCTCTACTAAAGTTGTTGGGGTTGGGTTAGCCCTCCTGACAAACATGAAGGTAAGCCTGTCTAAAGCCATGTTACCCTCAAATTCAGTTATGCTCAATTTGTAGGATGACCCCTACAAAACTTGTCTTTTTCGTAGCCTACAAATCCAAGCGTGTAGAACAAGGAAATCATAATTGTCCTCATGCGCAAGTTCCTAGTCTCAAAATGTCCATCTAATTGCCATTTTTTGTTGGTTTCTTAAAATTTGTGGAACAAGTCTAGTTACAAATTTTAATTTCTGGGAGTTAGGAAATTTTTTGATAATGCATGGTCAACATTTTTTTGATGCCACTGCATGTTAAAGTAAATTTTGTAATGCATGGTAAGAAAACTTCACTGACCCTACATGTCCTATTGTCAAAGTTGCACAAGTGGCAAAATTTGTCGACCTCGCACCTTGAGGTTAGCACGAGTGTCATAAATGTTATTTCATAATGGCGTTTTGAGGGTTTTTTAAGTGATTTTATTGTTTTGTTTTTAATATTTTTTTTCTTCCTTGCCTTCGTGATCTCTCTGCATCCTCAAGGAGCTCCTATTTCAGCTTACTCAAGGAGATCATGTGTTAGCTTTTGTGCGGCTTTCAATGGATTGGCCAAAATTTTTAGATTAAAGATTCCACCATTTCTCATCACTGTTTCTAGGTATGTATTTCATTTTTTGCGTTCCTAATCTTCCTTTTACCTATTAATGTATTCCTTTTGCATTTCTAGGGTTTGCTTAATTCTTGGTGTTGATTGTTTAAAAATTTTCTTTTTGTGATCTCTTTTTCACCTCATAAGATAACTAAAACCCTAGCATCCTCGTTTCCATTTTTTTTGTTTATCATGTTTTGAGTTATGATTTTTTAGCTTTCTTTTTTTATAGGATCAATCGGTTGCTTTTGTTGATTGATCACTCTTTTGAGAAGACCTCTTGTCGATGGTTTGTACCGTCGATTCCTCTAGCTCACACAAATGTAATGGGGATTGATTTTTACTGCCTTGCATATGGTTTTTACGTTGTTGTATGTTCAACAATTTTTTTCGATCATACTTCACTTAACATCTGTGCAAAACATAGTCCCGTGTAGGGTCGCTAAAATTTACTAACCTCACACTCTATAAGCATCTGACCTACCCATGTCTATGGGCGGTAAACTTTACCAACCCTACACTTTACCTTTGTGATTGTTCCCACAAGTTTCCATTATCATGCATGGTCAAAAAATTTTGTCAACCATGCATACACTTGTTTATTTTTATTTCTATGCATGATCGACAAAATTTGTTTCCCATGAAAAGACCTTGCAACATTTTTCCCCATGTAGGGTCAGAATTTTTTTTTGAGCATGCATATCCTCCAAAAATATTACTCTATGCACAATTGGCAATTTTTGTTGAATCTATAAACACTTGCTAAATTTTACCCATATGCAAGGGCTGAAAAATTTGCTGACCTTGCACAAAACCAATACCTCTAGATGCAGAGGTGTTGAATTTTAGCAGTCTTACACTCATATGTGTTGTAGTCTCTTGTGCATGCATCTCGAGGTTTGCATTTCAAAGGATAGTTGTGCTTTAGATGACAGATCCCTCTCGGAGAAAGTTAAAAGCCATGAAGTATAAATACCAAGGAGTCTTTCCGGTGACATCAGTGACATCCAATGTGGATGAAATAAGGGATACTAAGATTGGTCATGTTGACATGGCCAAGTTTGTACAAAGAACCAAATGGGAACCACTCAATCCAGCCATTAGGTGTGTAGTGGAAAGTAATATTCAACTAGTGGCTACTTTCCCTATAGACTCGCACAATCCAGAGTTTTTTCTTCAAGTGGTAGTTAACTACAATAGATATAACTAGAGTGTCACTGATTCGAATGGGAATGTAATCATGAGGTTGGATGCAAAATTATTTCATGAAGCTTTCATGTGTCCTAGCATTGATACATATGAATATATTGATTTTGATTACGCATAGGAGTATGATTATAAGAATCCTTAGAATGCTAAGAAAATAATCAATAATAGATGGTTGAAGGCTGCAAGGCCAAATTTGTCAAGGTGGCGTAAGAACTTTCCTCGAAGTGACTTCATTGAAGAAGTTAGTGATTTGATTACTCTTCTAAGTAGAGTGAGGGGTCTGCCTACATCTAATACTTTCCATGAATGGATGTATCTGTACATTAGGATCATAATAAGGAGGAAGCAACATATTTTCTAGGGATTTCAAATCAGTAATGCCATTCATGAACAACTAACAAAGGTGCATAATTCATCTAAGTTCTATATGAGATCATATCTTGTCTATGTTGTTTCCTCAATGAGGAGCTTTCCTAGATTGACATTAGAGGGGGAGAGGAGAGTACTTCCAGTTTATCAATATTATTCTGAGATAAATCTAGATGGAAGTATTCATCACTTCAGAATAGTTAATGATGGCTTGTTTCCTACTTTCCTATGTCTATTTGATTCTCAATTGGAGAAGAAGAAGGTTTCTGATGAAGCATGGGAAAAAGTAAATAAATATGGCTGCTTATACCTTTAGTTCCCCACATTCACTTATTTAAGGGTTGGTTGGTTCATGGGGTATCCTTACATGCTTCCCAAGTACCCCTTATGATAAGATTGTGTTGATGGAACTGTGTAGAAAAATCATGGTAGTACATAGTAAACAAATGGAATCTAAGAAACTAGGTTTTAGATTTCCTATTGAAATTGGTAGGTATTCTATAGCTACATGCCAAAAGCTAAAGCTATAGATTCTGAAATGCAGTTGGTCATAATGAAATTTTACAAGAAAAGAGCCACTTTTTATTTTAGAAGCGTAAAGGATAAAATCAAAAAGAGATCTTTAACCCATGTACACAAAGTTGAAAATGTTTGGGCAGATTTGAGGATAGAAGAAGAGGTAAGAAAAATGGACTATTACTGGTTGACTTTGAGTCAAATTAAAGAACATTACTTGGATAATATTCCTAAGGGCATGGTTGATGATGCTGATATCTCGGATCCCACCTATGTGACAGATGACATTGAAAAATCTCCTTTTCCAACTATACAATGTTCAAAGAAAGAGGTAAATTTTGTCCAACAAAGGTTTCAACTAATTATGACTAACACCAATGTACAGTTGGAAGGAAAAGGAATTCAGTTGAATGACTTTGTAACTAGGTCAGAAGAGGAAAACTGGGATCCCACTAGTAAAAGCACAGAGTTGAGGACAAAGAATAAGAGTGATGTACCAAGTTCAAGCAAAACTGCTTATCCTAAAATCAAATTTGTTTCAAAGGGTGGAAAGGCCAAGATAGTTACTAAAGGACCATCTACTAATAAACCATCTTCAGAGGAGCAAGAAGAAGTTGATCAAGAGGAAGGGAAAGAAGAGTAGGAACAACATGAAGAACTTGAAATGCCTCCTCATGAGAACATTTCAAAGGAGCCACATGTTTCTTCTTCCTTAGATACTTTATTAGTTTCTACTACTACTCCCACCATCATAAACATTCCTGTTACCTCTATCAATACTCCATATTTTAGGTCGATTTAGTTTGTGCATTCATCTCCCTACTCTAGAGCCACTTTTGATAGTCTTAAGAAGAATTTGGAAACTATTTTTGGTTCTTCCTCTTCTTTTCAGAGTTTTTCTTCACCTTCATTTGATATAAACCCTCAATCTGATTTTGAGCAACTCATGGTTGATTCTGGAAAGATGCAAAATGTAGATATTCTTGGTGTTGTTTTCACTAATGCTTCACCTATTCTAACTTCAACTTTTGTGAGTCCAATTTCAGCAACACAAACAATGGCTAGTGGTTTAGAAGAAAATTTTTCTGCACTTCCCCCTTGGCTCTCTTTTCATACACCAAAGAGGAAGAAGGAAGTTGTCTCCCCAGACAACTTTGACTTCCAGAAATTGGTACCTACAAAGGTGAAGACTAAGAAGAAGTCATAAAATCTTTCAAGGATATTTGAAGACAAGGGTCACAAGTATGTAGAGATAGCTCAGCCTCCTCTTGATGTATTATTGAATATTTTGATATGAATGATTATTAAATTTCAATATTTGAATTAGGAAAGATCCCTCATCAAAGTGCCAAAGTTGATGCTCAGTCTACTTTGAATTCCCTGATTATGAATTTTGATCACGAGAAAAAGATGAAAGATTAGTATAAGGCTAAAGCAGAATAATTGACCTCAGTGCTTCAAAAGATTACTTTGTCTTTTGAATCAATGGAACTGGTGGCTATCACCATGGAAGATCCTGTTATTCAAAAGTTTGAAAAGATTCACACAAGAGGTAGAGTGGTTGGTGAATTCCTAGACAAGAAGATATGGAACCGCCCCAAGGATAGTTTTTAGTGTACATAATTCTAGTTAGTTACTAGTTGTTATTAGTTAGCAATAAGAAGGGAGCCTCCCCTTTCTGAGAGGAGAGACTAAATCTCATCACACTGTGGGGTAAGTGCACCAAGATGGTTCCCAAAAAGGAGGCTTAAGTGGCCACTTTTTTCTCTGAACTCAGGAAATACTGACCTTGGACGTGAAATTGAGGATAGCTACACTCAAAATTTTGAGATGGAACAAAACAAGGATTGAAGTGCTTTGAGTCTACTTTCAAATGGTTGAGAGATTAAGGAGTTC
>VDFB02075321.1:35604102-35630149 GCA_007258455.2 Sequoia sempervirens
GAGAGGGAGAGAGGGTGGGAGAGTTGGAGAGGGTGGGAGTGGGTGGAAGAGGGTGGGAGAGAGTGGGAGAGGGTGGTAGAGAGGGTGGGAGAGTCAGAGAGCATGGGAGATTGTGGGAGAGAGTTGGAGAGCATGGGAGAGTTAGATAGCATGGGAGAGGGTTGGAGAGAATCGAAGAGTGTGGGAGAGGGTGGGAGAGTTGGAGAGAGGGAGAGAGGGTGGGAGAGAGGGTTGGAGAGGGTGGGAGAGAGTCAGAGAGTACGAGAGAGAGTTGGAGAGAGTGGTTAAGTGGGAGATAGGGTGGGAGGGAGTGAAAGAGTGTGGGATATATGGTGGGAGTGGGTCTACGCTATAAATCTTAAAAAAAACTAATTTTATTATAACTCGAGTGCGTTATTAATAAATAAAGAGATGGACATTTAGCAAGAAATAACGCGCTAGCGTTATAACGCGAACGCATTCTGTATTGCACTAAAAATGGTAAAATAACACAATATACCCATGATGTCGGGCCATATTCTGCATATTCTCCTAGTTCTACGCATGCTCCGACAAAAAGTAGCCTTTTGGTGATTGAGTGAAGTGTGCATGCATGATTTCTAGATTCCATCACCTTTTTCATTATATTTCCATCACCTTTGCATGAAATATTAGAGTTTTCACTTTGAAAGGTATATAATATGAATTCAAGTTTGAATTACAGTGATAACTAATATACAATTGAAGTTTGGAGGGGAACAAGCTTTTGAAAAAGTCAATTTTTTGAGGAATTTGAGGAAAGAAGAAGCAAAGGCTACATAATTGGGTAGAACTCCATTTGAAAATTTGGTTTTTTAGGTATGTGAAGTATTTGTACATTTTCTTTCATTCTATTATGGCTTGCTTTCATTTTTTTTGTTTTGCTTATTCCATGTTGATCAATTTTTTTTTTTGTCATGTTACAACCTTAGGTTGTCAATGGACATTTTAAATTACACAATTCTATACACTTTCTTATTACATTTTTAAACCACATCTCTTTGAGGAATTTTGTTAAATTTAACAAAATTGACTTTCTTTGTGTATGCTTCCAAAGCTTTCATTGAGGTATTTTGTCAAACAGTTATACAAACCAGTTGATTGCCTTGTCTATGCTACCAAATTTTCCATACATGTCTCTAAAAAATTGGAATATGCTCCTAATGCATGCTCCAATAGGTTTCTAATTAAAAAACCCTCAATTTGCTCATAAATATCTAGGGTTTTCTATATTTCACAACTCCAAGGCCTTCCTGATGCAAATCCAAGGTGAAGATTAACTCATAAGAACCTAATGTCAATTCAAAAAAACAATGAACTCTTCTTGAGAACACCTTCAATCTGCCAAGCATCAATTCACCCTCAAGGGTCTCAACCCTTCAAATTTTCAAAACAACACCAAACCTCCACCAAGGCCCTGAAAAAGTTTCTCAACATGCCAATAGTGACAATTTATCCATTTAAATGCAATCTCAAAGTCAGATTCATCATAACTTTCAAAAACTCACCTTTTAACACTAGCCTTCATTGTAGTATTGGGAAACCTATTTTTCAGCCTTTTGTCTAAATCTTTCCAAAACACCTAAGAAATAAAAAATGGATTCAAGCATCCATTTTAGAGTTATTCAACATATCAAATACTGATGCAGACAAGGTGGAGCAACACAACAACCAACCCAATTTGATCAAATGCATGCAAAGAAACAACCTTCAAAACTTCATTCTCCCAAACTGCCCAACACAATATCTTTTGCTTTCTAGGTCTCAAAATTCATCCAATGGACCTATCTTTTAGAGAAGGCCATAAAAGGTCCAACACATCATCCATTTATCATCCACTCAAACCCAAAGTATAATTCCCAACATATCACATAAGGTTCCCTTGCAACAGTATGGAGTTTCAATAGGTTACCCTACCCAAAGGCTACTAGATTAGCCCCATTTTACAAAGGAGGTCCCTCTTAAAGACTTTGTTTTTACTCAAAACCAATGGACAGTCATTTGATATGTTCTAAAACAACAAAATTCATGGTTAGTTCCTAGACAAAAACATTATAAAGTGTTGTCTCAACAAACCCTCCTTTTACATGCTAAAACCCAAGGGTTTATTGATGCCAATGCTATCATGCCTTATTTTACTTTGTGTGTCTGTAAGTAACCCGGTAAACATTGAATGGTGTCCCCTTGCATAAAATGCAGATTTATGAGCCATCCAAGAGAATCTCAGGCATAAAAGCAATGCAACATCCCTATTTTGATTATGAAGCCAAATCTCAATTATGATTTTCAGCCATTACAAATGTGTGTGCGAAGCTTGGTGAGGGAATTTCAAGTTATTCATTTGAAGTTAACCTTATCGTGAGCACCTATGATGTAGAAATTATAGGAGCATCTCAAATTTCAAGATATTCTAGATTCACGAGAGGTGTTCTGTGCAATAGGTATCTTGGAACTCGCAGTGAAGATGTATGATCAGGAGTGACTAAGTTGACAAACTGCCATGCCTATTTGTAAGTGTCTTCCATCTATTTTCATTTCATTTCCATTTTGGACATGAGTTGTTTCTTTTTATTCTTTTACTTTTCCTATCTATAACTAAACTAGTAAAAATTGATTGGTCTCTCCTTGCAGAAAATGCTGATTTTGGAGCCATCGAAGAGAATCTCAGCCAAAAAAGCAATGCAACATCCTTATTTTAATGATCTTGACAAATCTCAATTTTTATTTCAAGTCATTATAAAAGAGTGTGTAAGGCTTTGTGAGGGAATCTCAAGTTTCTCATTTGAAGTTAACCTCTAAATGAGAACCTATGATGTAGACATTATAAGAGAATCTCAAATGTATGAGTGACATTGTAAAATATCTATGAGAACAAAGTACCTAAGGCATTGTAATGAGATTTACTTGTAATGACATTTACTAAAATAATGAAATTTGGTGTAGGGGCACCAAGGTTATTGAGCAAATTTGGTTCACAAAAATCTTTTAAGTTTGTTTTGTGTTATGAGTTTTGTCAATTGAATAAGGTCATAACACATCCACAATTGATTTATAATGTAATAAGTCATGTTAGTTACAAAAAAAACAATTAGGCATGATTGGAAAGATGTAGAATAATTTGTAAAGGCTATTTAAAGCCTCTTGAAGGCTATTTAAGTCAATATTTGAATTTGTAGCCTTTTGAAGGCAAATGTTTGAATATGGTTGTAAATGTACTATTAGTGAGATTGAGATTGTTAACCTTTAGAGAGTAGCAGTATTTATGTTGACGAAATTTCCTTTAGATGCAAGGATTCAAAGCACATCAACCATGTGGTACAAATGATTAAATCCCAGAGATGATCTGTAGCAATGAAAGAGTCTAAAAAGGTAGAGAGACCTGCACTAGTGACTCAGGAGAAACTTTAGTGATGTAGAGTCAAGGTTGAGAAGACTCAAACAAATCAGATTTTAGTAAATCAACAACCTTTGTTATTTCATTTGGCCATCTTGGAACAACTACCAACAAAAATGCTTCGAAACTAAACAATTTGGCTTAAATTTTAGAGAACGCCTCTCAAGGACCATCTCATCATCAATATAGCATCTACTCAAACCCCCAACACCATCCCCAAGCCAAACATACAAGGTTTCTTTGCAATTTCTTCGAGATCCTTCAAACTGCCCTGCAAAAAGGCTACAAAATTAGCCCTATTTTACAAATAAACTACTCTTTAAACTTCTTGCAACCCCACAAGATCTTGGAAATTCATCAAATAGGTCACAAAACTCCCAATTCCACAGGTTTTAGAAAAGCACTCAACCTCTAAGCCATAATTGATTAAAACCCTCAATTTTCTAACAAATATGTAGGGTTTTTAGCATCTCACAACTCCAAGGCCTTCCAAACCTAACCAAAGAATCTAACAAGTTTTTTAGGGTCTGCACACACATAATAAACCTTCACCTAGCCTTTAGAATCAGTAGATCTCAAAAACATCACTTTGGTTCCTCCATTTCAAGCCAAAATCTGACATTCTCAACCTAAAACATCACCAGCCCTATAAACGCCTTACCATTATTAAAAGAGTTAAGGAAAATTGAAAAAAAACACATTGTAAACCTTTCCTTTGAGTCACAATTCACCACAGTAGGAGGAGGGGCTCAATAACAAAAATTAAAGTAAACTCAGACCCTGTTGGTCTGTACAGGCTGAATAAAGAAAAATGGATTTTCCTTTCACTAAAACAACCAAAGGTGTATCAAAATAGATTGGTCTATTAGAACTTATTCAAGACAAAAATACCTCAACATACTAACATTTACCAACTGTCGTCCCAATTTACCATCAAGAAATCACAAATTGAGGGTGAGTTGTGGGTGCTCCTGCACCATTCAACTTTCAAAAACAAAGTCAATTAGGTTGGCAGATGTCTGGATTGAGCTAGCATTTGGTGTAAGAGGAATAAAGATGACTGGAACTCTAGAGGCCCACCATACTAGATTTTGGTATTGAACCATGAGAGTAGAAGAGAGATCTGATGTCATGTATCAAAACATTAAGCATGCATTATTCCAACCAACGTACAAGGATATTATTTCTTTGCTTCATTTTCATTTGCATAAGCATATCAAGGCATGGGAACCGAGAAGACCAAGGATGTCCAGTTTTATGTGGAGGTAATGGATGTGGTCCAAAATTTAGGAGGGTCAAGAAGGTCAATGTATGATCTTGATGAAATTGAGGAAGAACAACAAGAGAGGACATGAAAAATAAAATTAATACAGAGTTTCAAGGTCTTGTCAAGCAAGAAAGAGAGCTATGGGAGCAACCTCATCTAAAAATTTTTGAACTAGAATTTGATATGTACCATTTAGAGAGCTTGGTTTTCATGGAGTTCCTTTCAAATCCTTTTCTTTTATTATTCTTATGGTAAATTGATTGGTAGAGTTGGTGGAATTACCTTTCTTAGTAGTAATCGCTATTAGTGAGATTGAGATTGTTAACCTTGAGAGAGTAGGACTTGGGAAAAAGGAATTTGATATGGCTATTTCTTTCAAAGACTTGAAGTGGGATGTACTCCGCATTGACGCCATTCCTCAATCTTCACTTGATGGCATCAAGGAATGGATGAACTCCATGGTTATAAAGTATTATGAAAGTAGAATGAACTTGTACTAGCAGCCAATTTTGAAGACTATTACTAATGATTCAAAGCACATCAACCATGTGGTACAGATGATTAAATCCCAAAGATGATTTGTAGAAATGAAAGAGTTTGAAAAGGTAGAGACAACTACATTGGTGACTCAGGAGAAAGTTTAGCTTTCAAAAAACAAAGCCAATTATGATGGCAGATGTGTGGATCAGGCTAGCATTTGGTGGAAGAGGAAGAAAGATGACTGGAAATCTAGAGGCCCACCATACTAGATTTCGATAATCAACCATGAGAGCAGAAGAGAGAGTTGATATCATGTATCAAAACATTAAGCATGCATTCTTCCAACCAACGGAGAAGGAGGTGATTACTTTGCTTCATTTTCATTTGCATAACCATATCAAGGCGTGGGAACCAAGAAGACCAAGGATGTCAAGTTTTATGTGGAGGTAATGGATGTGGTCCAAACTTTAAGATGGGGAAGAAGGTCAATGTATGATTGTTAACCTTCAGAGAGTATTTATGTTGAGGAAATTTCCTTTAGATCCAAGGATTCAAAGCACATCAACCACGTGTGGTACAAATGATTAAATCCCAAAGATGATTTGTAGCAATGAAAGAGTCTGAAAAGGTAGACAAAGCAACATTGGTGACTCACGAGAAACTTCAGCTTTCAAAAACAAAGTCAATTAGGTTGGAAGACGTGTGGATCGGGCTAGCATTTGGGGGAAGATGAAGAAAGATGATTGGAACTCTGGAGGCCCACCATACTATATTTCAGTATTCAACCATGAGAGTAGATGAGAGACCTAATATCATGTATCAAAACATTAAGCATGCATTCTTCTAGCCAATGGAGAAAGAGATTATTACTTTGCTTCATTTTCATTTGCATAACCATATCAAGGCATGGGAACCAAGAAGACCATGGATGTTGAGTTTTATGTGGAGGTAATGGATGTGGTCCAAAATTTAGGAGGGACAAGAATTTTGATGTATGATTGGTGCAGGAGCACCATTCAGTAGGTTTTGTTCATCAAGGCAAATAAGGAGTAGAATATGATCAATTTACTAAAACCGGCCCAAACTTGTACATTTGAAGGTTTTGAGTCAATAAAAATGACTTTTTGACTCATTCCTCTTTTTGTAGCTTCTGTAACTTGAGGAATGGGTCTGCACTAACATTATTAAGGTGTGGGAATGATGTGTTAGTGTTGGGGAGGTCTGAAAATGAGATGGGTGTGAAACCCATGTGTGTAAAAGTGAGTTTTCTTTAAGAAAAATGGTGGTTTTGAAGAGTTAAATTGTGTTTTTGTGTAGGGAAGCATTATTTTATGATTGTTTGAGCTTGTGTAGGGTATCACAAACTTTTTTGAGTAATTTATAGGTTGTGGTTAGCTTTGGAAGTATCATTTTCAATAAACCCCTAGGGTTTAGGCTACAATAGAGGGTTTTGTGGTTTACTCGTTGTATAGTGGTATAAATGAGATCTAATTGTGGATTTTGAAGTTTTGAAACCTTGTAATTTCTGCCCCAAGAGTTGGTAAGGTTTGGATAAGTTTAGAGTATAGACCCTTTGTTCAACTGGATCGATCCCTTAAGGGTCCAAAGGAAAAAATGGCTACAAACTTCAACATAAGGTTAATCGGACACCGTGACACTTAAGAAATTCTCATATAATCCAATGGGATCATGTTGGACCCCTCTATAATAACCTCTCTCGGTTTTCATTATCTCAGAGTGGTTTTCCTGTGGTGTCCAGTTTTTAGTTGATGAAAAAAGTGTCAAATGAAAGCAGTGAAAAGTTGCAAAGTGGTGCAACTTTTGTTTTCCAACTTGTGTGACCAAATGGATTGTTCCAATGCATCTGAATAGGAATTTTTACGCTAGGAATGGTCCTCTTTCACACCCAAACATGCGGAATCTCTCTGAACTACGTTCAACCGGATCGATCCCTTAAGGGTCCAAAGGGCAAAATGGCTGCAAACTTCAACATGAGGTTACTCAAACACCATGATGCTTAGAAACCTATTGTCTGATCTTATGGGATCATGTTGGGCCCCTCTACAATAACCTCTCTTGGTTTACATTATCTCAGAGTGGTTTTCTTGTGGTGTTGAAGTTTCAGTTGATGAAAAAAGTGTCAAATGGAACTAGTGGAAAGTTGTAAAGTGGTTCGACTTTTGTTCTACAAATCATGTGACCAAACAGAATATTCCAACGCGTATGAATATGCATGTTTTCACTATGAATGGTCCTCTTTTACACCCAAACACGCGGAATCGCTTCGAGTTGCATTCAACCGGATTGATCCCTTAAGGGTCCAAAGGGAAAAATGGCTGCAAACCTCAACATGAGGTTATTCAGACACCGTGATGCTTAGAAACTTCTTGTCTAATCCCATTAGATCCCGTTGGGCCTCTCTACAATAACCTCTCTTGGTTTTTGTTATCTCAGAGTGGTTTTCCTGTGGTTTCCAGATTTCAGTTGATGGAAAAAGTGTCAAATGGAAGCAGTGAAAAGTTGCAAAGTGGTGCAACTTTTTTTCTACAACTCGTGTGACCAAATGGACTGTTCCAATGCATCCAAATAGGCATGTTTATGCTAGGAATGTTTCTCTTTCACACCAAAACACGTGGAATCGCTCTGAACTACTTTCAACCGGATCGATCCCTTAAGGGTCCAAATGGCAAAATGGTTGTAAACTTCAGCATGAGGTTACTCGGACACCATGATGCTTAAAAAATTATTGTCTAATCCCATGGGATCATGTTGGGCCCCTCTATAATAACCTCTCTTAGTTCACATTATCTCAAAGTGGTTTTCCCATGGTGTCAAAATTTCAGTTGATGAAAAAAGTGTCAAATGGAAGTAGTGGAAAGTTGCAAAGTGGTGCAAATTTCATTCTGCAACTCATGTGACCAAACAAACTATTCCAACACATTTGAATAAGCATTCTTACACTAGGAATGGTCCTCTTTTGCACCCAAACATGCGGAATCGCTCTGAGCTATGTTCAACTGAATCAATCCCTTAAGGGTCTAAAGGGAAAAATGGCTGCAAACTTCAGCATGAGGTTACTCGGACACCATGATGCTTAGAAACTTCTCATCTAATCCCATGGGACTTTGTTGGGCCCCTCTACAATAACCTCTCTTGGTTTTCGTTATCTCAAACTGGTTTTCCTGTGGTGTCCAGATTTCAATTGATGGAAAAAGTGTTAAATGGAAGCAGTGGAAAGTTGCAAAGTGGTGCAACTTTCTTTCTACAACTCATGTGACCAAATAGATTGTTCAAAAATGTTCGAATAGGAATTTTCACACTAGGAATGGTCCTCTTTCTCACCCAAACACGCGGAATCGCTCTGAGCTACGTTCAACCGGATCGATCCCTTAAGGGTTTGAGTGTAGTATGTTGAAATAGGTCATTCCACCTATTGTTCAGGTTGTGTCTCGGTGATATGGGCCTAATGTAAGTAGGATAGGGAGTGGGAATAAGAAAATAGCATTAGTAAGGGCATTGAAAGAGATTACTAACACTCTCCTTGTTGAAAATTCAAAATTGAGGCCCCTTAAAAGCAAGGCTAGAAGAGGTGAAAACAAGAAATCGCTTGAAAATAAGTTAGAATAGGTTGGAAATAGGGTGAGATTGTGGAGTTTCATGTGTTAAAAAGGTCTGCAAGGATAGGGGAGGTCAAAAGTATGTTATGGCATGACATGCCCTAGTTGGGAAAATAGGGGTTTTGAATGAAAAAGAGAGTTTTGAGGGAGTAAATGTGGGAAAAGTCAAGGGGAAACATAATTTGGTGGTCAATTAAGTTTGTGTAGGAAAAATGAAGAGTGTTGGAATACGTTTTGAGGTTCAGGTTTGGGGGTTCGGTTCCCCGGTTTGGCCAAAATTTTTTGGAGGGGGGTTCAGTTCGTTTTGGGTTCATTGGTAGAAAAAACATGTAAAAACAAAATATATATCTATGCAACGTAGAAGCATGAATTAGGATTAGAATATCACATATCATCATATAAACAAAAAACCACCATAAACTTGAATGTCATTAAAAACAACAAAATTGGCAAAAAAAAAGTGTTTATAACTTGCAAAAAAATGTGAATAAAATCACACTAATTTTTGCATAAAAAAAAACCATAAGACCATAGCTTGTTGCTTACTATTATGCTTTGATAGATTTTTTACAAGCATCTGTAGCTTGTTCAAAAGTAATTATTTTAGGATTTTAGCCATAGCAGCAAGGCAGTGAATTGTTTGATAAAATGCTTTGGTAGACATGTATGAAAAATGTGGTAGTATAGACAAGGCAATGAATTGTTTGAAAAAATTCCTCAAAGAAATGTGGTCTCATGGTGATGGAATGGCATGATGAATGCCATGACAAGCAAGTTTCTATGGATTTTCATGGCATTCCACCACCATTGAGACCACATTTCTTGAGGCTTTTATTCAAACAATTTGTTGCCTTGTCTATGCTATGCTTATTATTATGCTTTGATAAATTTTTTCAAGCATCCATAGCTTGTTTGGAAGCACCTATTTTAGGATTTTAGCCATAGCAGCAAGGAGGTGAACTGTTTGATAAAATGCTTTGGTAAACATGTATGAAAAATGTGGTAGCATAGACAAGGCAACGATCTGTTTGAAAAAATGCCTCAAAGAAATTTGATCTCATGGCGATGGAATGGCATGATGAATGCCATGACAAGCAAATTGCTATGGATTGTCATGGAATTCCACCACCATTGAGACCACATTTCTTTGAGGCTTTTATTCAAATAGTTCGTTGCCTTGTCTATGCTATTGTTTATTATTATGCTTTGATAGATTTTTTCCAAGCATCCATAGCTTGCTTTGGAAGCACTTATTTTAGGCTTTTAACCATAGCAGCAATGAGGTGAACTATTTGATAAAATGCTTTGGTAAACATGTATTGAAAATGTGGTAGCATAGACAAGGCAACGAACTATTTGAAAAAATGCCTCAAAGAAATGTGGTCTCATGGTGATGGAATGCCATGACAATCCATAGCTTGTTTGAAAGCACCTGTTTTAGGCTTTTAGTCATAGCAGCAAGGCAATAAACTGTTTGATAAAATGCTTTGATAGACATGTATGAAAAATGTGTTAGCATAGACAAGGCAGTGAACTCTTTGAAAAAATGCCTCAAAGAAATGAGGTCTCATGGTGATGGAATGCCATGACAATTAAATGCTTTTGATTTTCATGGAATTCCATCACCATGAGACCTCATTTCTTTGAGGCCTTTTTTCAAAGAGTTCACTACCTTGTCTATGATATTGCTTACTATTATGCTTTTGATAGATTTTTTTCAAAGCATCCATAGCTTGTTTGAAAGCACTTGTTTGAGGCTTTCAGCCATATGAACAAGGCAGTGAACTATTTGACAAAATTCTTTGGTAGACATGTATAAAAAATGTGGTAGTATAGACAAGGCAATGAATTTTTTGAAAAAATACCTCAAAGAAATGTGGTCTCATAGAATTCCATGACAAGCAAATGCAATTGGGAGCTACTCCTAGTTATTAGTTATGCAATGTGAAGTAATTGCATAACTGCTTAGGTTGAATTTGTAAAAACTATATTGTAATTGATATATTTTCATCTATCAACATCTAGTTATTAGTTATGCAATGTGAAGCAATGCTTTGAGTTTGAAATATGTGCAATGCAATGTAATCAACGATATGAATATAAACTATAAAAAACTATTTTTTACAATTTATTAGTTAAAATATTTACTTTATTTGCTCTCTATATCTCTATGCTATCGAAATGCCTTTAAATTTGTTTTAAAAAGTTTTTATCTCTTGTTCTACTTTTTTTTACCTTTTTTTTCAATCTGATTTTTTTCTGATTTTTTCTAGAGTTTTTCTCGATTTTTTCAAAAAATCTTATACTTTTGGTTTGCCAATTTTTTCCCCAAAAGATTTTTTCTGCTATGGTATAAACATATATATTTTTGTAATATCAAGGATACTTTTTGAAACTTCCATGCATTTCTAATCTAAAAGGAAAAGTCTTTTGCCTAATTTGTATGTAGCCATGCTTTTGACATTGTCAAAAAGAGCAAATATGGACACCATCGATAAAAAATAATTTTTATTAACCAAATAGCCATATACACATACATCAATATATTTCGATATAAGTATAAAATATAGTTAAAAAATAGCCATATAGGCTTACGCTTGAATGCCATATAGGCATACAATGTCAAATATATCCAATACAAGATATGTACAAAATTGCCATGTCTAGGCATACAACAAAGGGCTCTGGAATCAAAATTCATTTCTCTCCATGCTCTGTAAATAAATTCTTTCCCTTTTTTAGCGATTTGATGGCGATAATTCTGTCACTCGTTTCTGTTGTGCTTGAGGAGTGCTCCTGCTACTCCTATAGTTTAGCTCCTGGTGAAGTTTTAACTGTTACACTAAGAAGTAAAGATATTAATATATAGAAATTACATTATAAGAAATGATATATTTAACAAAATAATCACTTATGGCCATCTCATGATCACTCTCCATGATGGAAATATTTGCATGTCGATGCTCAGGTGTGCTCAAGCCCTGTATAAACCATCCACATAGGAATTAAACTGTGAATCAATAATGGTTTGATTTTTCTATAAAACTAACATCTATAACAACAAATGTAAATTGAAATTTAGTAATTTGCCTCATACCTCCTCTATCAGAGCCATGGAGGATTGTATAGTAGATGAGACACCGATATCCATTTCCCTTGTAACATTTGGAGGTGTTCCTACAACCAACATCTGAAAATAGAACAACAAATTATTCAATCACAAAAAAGTTACAATAGCGAGATCCATGCCATGACTTATAATGTATGAGATCTAATGAAAAAAATTTTGAGTACAAGTATTAAGCTATATATTTATGGTAGGCCTTGGCAGTTTGATAGGAAGACTAAGCATGATGGGGAGAAGAACACATACTCCATTGTGAAGGATGGGAAGACTTACAGCCTTTCACCTCTCCTAGAAGAAGACAAGGAAAAGCATGAAGGGCCTAGTGTTTTGATGGTGGGTGAGAAGGAGTTCATGAAGACCTTGAAGGAAGGAGGAGGAAGAGGATTCTTCCTGATTATGAAGCCAAAAAGTGAAGCAGATCTGCCCACAAAGAAGAAGGAAGATGCACCAAAGGAAGTCCAAGAGTTGTTGGAAAGGTACAAGGACATAATGATGAATGAATTACCTAGTTCCCTACCTCCCATTAGGGATATAAGCCACCATATTGATTTGATTCTAGGGGAAACATTTCCCAATAAGGCTACATACAAGATGACACCTGCTCAAAATGAGGAGATTGCAAGACAAGTGCAAGAGTTGATGGATAAAGGGCTAGTGAGGAAAAGTTTGAGCCCATGTTTTGTTCCTACTATCCTAGCACCAAGGAAGGATGGGAATTGAACACTTTGCATTGATTCAAGAGCGATTAGTAGGATCACAATCAGATATAGGTTTCTGATGCCAAGAATGGAGGACCTCATGGATTGTCTATCAGGAGCATCTTACTTTTCCAAGATTGATCTAAAGAGTGGGTACCATCAGATAAGGATCAGAGAGGGGGATGAATGGAAGACATCTTTTAAGACTAATGAAGGGCTCTATGATTGGTTGGTGATGCCCTTTATATTATCAAATGCCCCTAGTACATTTATGCACCTTATGAATGAGGTATTGAGACCTTTCATTAGAAATTTTGTTGTAGTTTATTTAGGTGAAATCCTTGTGTTTAACAGGTCTAAAGAAGAACATTTGAAGCACCTTGACATGGTGCTAAGGAGGTTATAAGAGGAGAAGTTGTTGATCAACATGGAAAAGTGAATTCATGAAGGAAGAACTAGTCTACCTTGGTTTTGTCATCTCCAAGGGAAGTTTGAAGATGGATCCTTCAAAGGTGGATGCTATTCTTACTTGGCCAACACCAAAATCCATGGGAGATGTGAGAAGCTTCCATGGACTTGCAAGCTTTTATAGAAAGTTCATCAAGAACTTTAGCCAAATTTGTGCACCAATCTTGGACACCATCAAAGGAGGTAACAAAGGTAAGTTTTCTTGGACCAATGAGGCTGATAAAGGGTTTGAATATCTGAAAATGAGAGTAGCACAATAGCCTATACTTGTGCTCCCTAATTTTGATAAATGTTTTACCATTGAATGTGATGCTAGCAATCAAGCAATAGGGGCTATTTTGAGCCAAGAAGGCAGACCAGTTGCATTTTACAGTGAAATACTGAATGAAGCAAAGAGGAAGTATTCTTCCTATGATTTGGAATTGTATGCTATGGTCCAAGCCCTCAAAAAGTGGAGGCACTACTTGTTACCTAAATAATTTTTTGTTTATACTAATAATCATGCCTTGAGTTTTTTGAATGCACAGGACAAACTCAGTCAGAGGCACATGAAGTGGGTAGAGTTTTTGCAAGCCTATACTTTCACAATAAAGCATAAGAAGGGCCAAGCAAATAAGGTGGTAGATGCTCTCAGTAGAAGGTCACTTGTAGCACAAGAGATCCTACTCCGAAGCATGGGGGTTGAAGTATTGAAGGATATGTATCATGAAGATTCAAATTTCAAGGAGGTATACAATGTTTGTGACCAGCATTTGAATTCTTTTCATGGTGAATTCTCTGACTTTTTATTGAAGAATGGTTTTCTCTTCAAAGGAATCCAATTGTGTGTGCATAAATGCTCAATGAGGGAGAATATCATAAAGGAGAAACACAGTGGAAGTCTTGAAGGTCACTTTGGCCTTGACAAGACCTTAGAACAAGTTAGGAGATTTTACTATTGGCAAAAGTTGCAGGTGGATGTGAGAAGGTATGTGGAAGGTTGCACAATATGTCAAATGGAAAAGGGAACTTCATCAAATTCAAGACTCTATCAACCACTACCCATTCCCAATAGGCCTTGGGAGTGTGTAAGTATCGACTTTGTCTTGGGGTTTCCTAGAACCCAAAAAGTTTTTGATAGTATCTTTGTGGTAGTTGATAGATTTAGTCGCCCCACAATATTGACACACATGGGTTCGAAAGCCACCACCCGAAGACTCCCCTGGATGATGCTGTACAATAGGGCTAGTATGATGGATGACACTCCAGGTCAAAGTGTTGATCGCCTGCAATATCTCTACGTCAGCACTCTCCTTCGCAACGACATGCATAACAATGTGCTCATGAGGCAGCCTAGAGAGAGGTCGTCTCCCTTGTCACACAGGATCTAGCTATGCACCGGGCCTATCCTGAGCTAACCCCCCACCTCTCCCCTTGAACTCCCTCATATCAAAATAATTTGGGATTTGGTTCAATACGAAATCACTGTATAGTTTCCTAAGAAAATATTGGAGGACTTCACAATTATTGCACAGTGGGTAATCAAAGGCCAAGTACCACCTATCATAAAAAAGGTTCCTAATCTCTTGGTGGTGGCACCAATGAATAGGAAACCTCTTCACATTGAGGCTAATATTTTGATTTGTTCTAGGGTCAGTGAATAGAGAGCACAAATCACCTTTAGTAATTTTTAAATCTTTTACTTGTTTATATGATAGTTTATCTGCATAATATGCCCTAGCTGCCTGCCTCCTATCTTGCCATCCTGTTATTTGTTGGGTTATTGAATCTACATTTTTTAAAATCTCTTTCATTGAATTTGCTAGTGTCATTCTTTCTATGGTAGAAGCATTTGGATCACTCAACCTATTGATAAGATCCCCAATTTATTTTTTGTTGTTTTCAATTTCACTCTTCAAATTTTGTTGAGTGCTAGGAGGGTGTTGAATGATTGGTGGGGGAGGTTGATTTTGTTGAGGAGGATTTTCCTATTCTTCTTGTTGAGGATTTTCAAGATTATTTGTATCTCCTACAAATAAAAATAAAAATCAAATCTAACCTAAAACAAACAAAATCAACTTGAAACTAAGAAATTCAAAACAAATAGCAAACAATACTTACCTCTTGCACCTCTTCGTCATCGTGGCACCATCTTTGCGAACGAAAAGCAACTATTGTTGATAAATTTTGAAGAATTCCTCCTAGAACGCAAGCGCAAAAATGAGTGTTTTTGGCCGTGGGCAGAGCAGAAAAACATAAAAGAGAAAATGAATAGCGTTCACTTTTTTTTTGCTTTTAAAATTAAATAACGTGAGCTTGTTATAACACACTTGTGTTATATCATTTCCAATATTTTTTTAAGTTGGCCACAAAAGTGTAACCTAACTTCATGCACCCGCCCTATGGTTGATATAACCAATTTATTGTCAGTTAGTTTACAACAAAATATTCACCCAAAAGTTTTTGATGAATCTACTGGCTACCAAACGTGCAACCAAGAGCCTCTCGCCTTTGGTTGAAGTATACTGTCGTTATCTTTTGTAATAAGTTTTTGTATTATTGATATTTTGTTTATAACATTGCACTGTAGGAAAACAAAGGTATACACAAAGCAAAAGAACTCAAGGATCTGTAGATCCTAATTTTGAATTTATGCAATAGAATAACTTCAATCTTCTTACTGCACTCACGAGATCACCTCTTTAGTGCACATGAATTTTTCCTTCTACTAATGTGAGATATCCTATACCAAGTGAAGCTTCTAGTGTTCATAGAGTTTTACCTACCACAAGTGTTCAGAGGTTTTTTATTCCTCCTTGCAACCAAGGAAGAATGGTTGCTCTAGGTCAGGCCACTCAAGGTCAGTGGGGTAATTTTTTCAAGCTTCTGAATTTGGCTCAACCACTACATGAATTACCACGTAGTTCCTATAAGAACTTTCCCAAGTTCTACGGCGATGGTAAGCAACATACTGATGAACACATTGTAGCTTTATATATTATATGTGGTTTTATTGGAGTAGAACATGAAGATGTATCCATGAGGTTGTTTGTTGAAACACTTCAAGGAGTGGTTCCCAACTAGTTTTATTACCTTCTAGCAAGCACTATAATTGGTTGGAATGTAATTTGAACCAAGTTTGAAGCAAGGTTCAAACCAATAGATGATGCACACACCTTATTGGCTCAGCTTATGCAAATGAAGAAAGAGTCGTAGGAACCCATGTGTGAGTTCATAGAAAAAATCAATTTGATAAATAGAATTTTTTCCATTGCTCAACCAACAGCTGAAAACCAGAAGTGTTTCTTCATTAACACCCAGTTTCCAAAGGTAAGCTTTCTATTATGAAGGGCTATTCTAGCTGACTTGGCGGCTGCCCAAAGTCTAGCTACTGAAATTGAACATGATCTAATCCTTGGTGGAAAAATAAGGAAAGATATAAGTAGATCCAAAGGTCAGAATTCTTCAAATGCACCTTCTACAAGTACCATAAATCCCATCGTATAAGGGTATGTACAGGATCATCATGGAAAAAACATGCCCTTAAGTGGCAAAATTTTTTAGAAAAATTAGAGTTAGGCACCTTGACATAAAAATTTGAATAATTTATCTATATTATTTCAAAAATATGTAATAATATAATATGTATAAAATTGAATCTAGTTTCTAAACTACTAGGTTTATTTAAAAAATAATAATCTATTTGGTGAAAAATTGAAATTTCAATGCAGTAGTACTTAAATTTCAGGGAAAAAATAAGTAGGTGTTTGTCTGACCACCCTAACCACAATAAAATGATAATATTTTTTTATAATATTTTAGATATAAGTAGAGGACTCATCTCCTGATGTGATGCATTATTTTTTGTAATTTTTTTCCATGTAAATAATTAATTATGAATATTTTATTACAACTTTTAAAAAATATACAAACTTGTATGTCTAACCACCTTAACTTGGTAAAAAATTCATGAAATTCAATCCTTTTCTTTAATATTATAGTATGTAAAGCATAGAATGTGACACATTTTTCAGATTCAAAAAATGTGATATCGTTTGAAAGCTATAGATGTTTTTCAACCAGCCTATCAATCAGGACTTTAGTCGTAATTCAAATAGAAAATGAATAATAATTATTTATTAAATTCAAAGTAAAGCATAATTTCTATTGGTGGAAAGTTGACAATCTCCTTTAAAAACCCTTTTCATTTCATCAATTTGGGTAAAAAAAAATGTCGTCAACCGCATACCCATCATATCACCACTTTTTGGCCCATCATGATCTTGCAACCCATAAAAGCTAGCCAATGAATTGTTGGCTCTCAAAAAGAAGATGTCCCAAAGTTTTTCTATTCTCTCCTATAAGGACATTCCAAGGAGGACGTTCCCTAATGCTCTGGATTACCAAGGTAATGCTTCAAGGAATCAGAATCAAAACAAGCTTCCTCCATCACAAGGAAGAATTGCTTTGGAAGCACCACCTGTGAATGCAGTAGTTGGTTATTATGAATCAGAGCAAGAAAATCTTCTTCAAATAGAACATGATCAAGAAGATGATTCTAACCTCTTCATGAAGGGTGAAGAGGAAGTAGCCGGTGACTCTAACATTGGTTTCCTGAACTTTGAAGATGAGAGAAAACAAGAAATAGACACCTATGGTGAATCCTATGCTATTTTTACCCAGTCTCAAAATCAATCCAGTCATCAACAAGTGGCTGATAAAGGGAAGTCAAATGAAGATCCTCAACTTGTAGTTACCATTGCTAAGAGGGGCACTCCTTTACTTTTCAACTAAAGGATGTGACAGGTTACAAACAAGTAAGTGCATTTGATCCTCTTGCTTCACCTTCTATATGTGACAGGTTACAAACAAGTAAGTGCATTTGATCCTCTTGCTTCACCTTCTATACCTAGGACCAATACCTCAAATGCCAAACCTCAGAATGAGAATGTTTTTTATTTTGTAACTAGTCCCTAACAATATTTTGATATCACAGACCATGCCATAAGGACAAAAATTCAAATGTCAGAGCTTGAATACCTATGAGCTAATCTTGATCAATTTGATAGGTTAGATAAATTTGTTAAAAGTAAGGTTGCCACTAATAGCCAGGATGTTTTCAAAGCTGCCCATATTGCTCCTAAAGCAAAACCTACCAAAGCAATCTAGTTGCTTCTCCTACATCCACCACAGGGAAAATAGAACCATTTTATATCTCTTTGCTTATTAATGGCCATAAGATCAACAATTACATCATAGACCCAGGTGCTTCTGATAATGTCATGCCTGCCAAAGTAGTAAATGCTTTAGGCTTGACATTAACTAAAAATTTTGGCTATTGTTTTCCATGGGGATAAAACAAGTGCCTCTGATAGGGTATATCAAGGATGTGCAGTTCACATTCATAGCTTTCCTAAAAAAAAGGATCAAAATGACAATCTTGGTAGTTGACATCCCAACCTCATATGGGATATTACTGGGAAAAAAATTATGTAAGGATGTTGGCGGGAAAATAAACCTGGATTGGTCATAAGCTAGAATACCTGTCAAGGGTATTATGCAAAATCTCCTTCCAAAAAGAGAGTCCAAATACACTGTGACAAAATTTGATGAGCCAAAAGCTCAGATATTGTTTGAGTCATTTGGAATGCGTAATTATTTGCTGACAACTAATGAAATATCTGAGTCTCTTGATGAAGATTCAAATGAGGATCTCATGATAGAAGATTCTTATTCTTCAACTGAAGAAAACCCAAATTTTGAAACTGCAAGAATTAAAGGTTCAGATGATGTCTAGACTTTAGAATTTGATGGCAATTGTTCCTCTATTGGATCTGGATTGGGGATAGTCCTCGTATCTCCCAAAGGGGAATTTTTCCCTTTTTCCTTCAAACTACAATTTGACAATACCAACAACACCGCTGAGTATGAGGCTTTGTTGTTAGGCATGGTTGTTGTAAATAATGAGGAAATAAAAAATCTTCATGCATAGGGTGATATTGAGTTGGTTGTTTTCCAGGCAAGGAACCTTTACCAGTCAAATAATGAAAGACTAAGGCATTGCCGTAATCAAGTTTGGGATTGTGTAGAAGATTTCTACACCTTCAACATTATTGTCATTCAAAGGGAATACAATGGTAGAGTAGACTCTTTGGCTGTGTTAGCTACTCTTATGGTTCCACAAGGATTTTAAAGGTAGTAAATATACCATTGAGTTGGTCTTTCGACCAAGTGTTTCAGAAAATTCTACCCATTGGAAAATCTTCAATAGTGATGATCAAATCATCTCATTCTTGGAAAAGTCAAAAAAATTCAATGAGTTGTATTTCAAAGGAAGTGACTCTCCTCTCTAAGAATCTATTTCTGAAGTCAATTCAAAAATTGATGAAGAAATATGCAGCTCAAGGGGAATAAGATTCCTAAAGGTTTGGTTTCTCTTGAGAAACTTTTTGATAAACACAACCGCTACATCAAACGTCAACAACAATCTTGTTCGGATTCATCAAATGAAGTTGAGCAAGTCAATTTGGGCATGAAGATGGGTCCCAAGTTAGCCAATATTGGGAAATGTTGCATGATAGAAGAAAAGTTCAAGTTTGTAACACTCTTATGTCAATACATTGATTTATTGGCATACTCATATGATGATTTGAAATCTTTTCATTTGAAGGAAGTCCAACACAAGATTCCACTCAAGTTGGGATCTTAACTTACAAGAAAAAGCGGAGATAATATAATCCAAAAATATTAGGCACCATTCTCGCTAAGATTTAGATGTTAAATTCCATAATAATTTTTCCCATCCATCATTCTACCTGGATAGAAAATATTGTCCCAGTGAGGAAAAAGAATGAAGAAATCTCCATTTGTGTGGATTTTTGAAATCTGAACCAGTCATATTTAAAAGATAATTACCCACTGCCAGTGATGGATCAAGTCCTTCAAATACTGATGGGTTCAAAAATTTTGTGTATGTTAGATGGCTTCTCGGGTTACAATCAGGTGGAGGCTAGTGAAGAAGACGAGCATAAAATTGCTTTCACAACTCCATGGGGTACTTTTGCATATCGTGTAATGCCTTTTGCATTGATCAATGCTAGCTCTACCTTCCAAAGAGAAATGGACCTAGCTTTTCATGATGAAATGGGTAAGTTCATTATTCTATATCTTGATGATCTAACTATCTTTTCAAAGAATTATTTAGATCATGCATATCACTTATGACAAGTTCTGGAAAGATGTCATCAGCATGGAATTTCCCTCAATACTAGGAAGTCTATTTTTGGGGTGATAGAAGGTAAGCTCCTTGGGAACATCATGTCCAAAGAAGGTACCAAGATTGATCTTGAGTGGGTAAAATCTATCCGGGGTCTTTACTTTTCCCTCAAGTAAGACATCAATACACTCCTTCGAGAAAGTAAACTTTCTACGGAGGTTTGTTCCAAAGTTTGCAGAAAAAACTCGTCATATTATTGATATGATGAAAGGGAAGTATACTTTTATATGGAGTTCGTAGGTTAAAGAAGCTTTTGAGGACATCAAGAAAACCATAGCACATGCTCCAGTTTTGGTTTTCCTGGATTATACTAAGGATTTTATTATGTATAACTATGCTTTCAAACACACTCTGTTAGTAATTTTGGTACAATAGAACAAGGAAGGTATCAAGTCTCCAATTGTGTTTATGAGTTTCCCTTTGGAGACTCATGAAATCAAGTATTCAACTATGGAGAAGCATGCCTATGTTGTCATCAAGGTAGTTAAAAATTTCAAGTACTACATCTTGAACTCTCACACTACTGCATTGGTACCAGATTTAGTAGTAAAATCTATCTTGACTCAACAAGAGTTTGGGAGTAAGAGAAACAACTAGATTTCTAAAATCCAGGATTATGATCTAGACATCAAGCCCACCAAATTGGTATGTGGGAAAGGTTTGTGTCAGTTGATTGTTTGATAATGTACCAAAAGAAACTAGTGGTGAGGAATAAGCAAAGAATGAGGTTGTTCCCACAGTTCTGTTTGTTAGTACAATAGATGAATGGTACTCCAATATTGTACATTTCCTCAACTATAGGGAATGTACTAAACAATTGTCCCACAGAGAGAAGAGGATGATCAAACTTAAGGCTGCAAACTTTGTCCTACAGGATAATAGTTTATATAAGAGGAGTATTGATGAAACTTTTCTACGTTGTGTCGATAAAGCGCAACAAGGAAAAATGTTGGAGTTTTTTTCATAGTTTAGCATGTGGTGGATATTTCTCGGCACTAGTGATGGCTCACAAGATCTTGTGAGCCAGATATTACTATCCCACACTTTTCCAAGATGCATATAATTGGGTGTGTAAGTGTGAGTTGTGTCAACAGTTTGTGGGGAAACCCAAGTTGGCAGGGTTACCCCTCAAGGCAGTATTGATCAAGGAGCCTTTCCAGTAGTGGGGCATCGACTTGATTGGCACAATGCATCCACATTCAAGTGTCATCCATAGCTATGTTCTCATGACAACTGATTACTTTACCAAATGGGTGGAGGATATTTTGGTGAAGCATGCCATGTCTGAAGTGGTTTGTAAGTTTCTCAAGGAAAATATCATATCAAGGTTTGGCATGCCAAAAAAAATAGTAGAAGATAATACTATTTATTTTTCTTCCCATGCGATAACTAGTTTCTTCTTTGATTATGGAATCATTCTTGCTCACTCATCTGATTATTACCCTGAAGGGAATGGTCAAGCCGAGTCTAGCAATAAGAACTTGGTTACTATCATTAGGAAGTTGGTTGATGAGAATCAAAGGACTCAAAAAAAGCATTGTTTGATGCATTGTGGCTAGATCCTATTACCCCCAAAAGAGCAATCAACATGTCACCATTTCAGCTTTTGTATGGATTGAATGCCAAAATACTAATCACACTAGACTTGCCCGCTTTGAAGTTGGCTAAGGCCATTGAAGATGGAACCTTTCATAGCTCTATTGAAAAACACATAATGTTCCTTTCTAAACTTTAGGAACAAAATTTAAAGGTGGTGGATTGTATTGTAGAACATCAAAGTCAAGTAAAGAAACTATTTGACAAGAAGGCAAAATCCTGAAGTTTCAAGGTCGGTGATCAAGTCCTATTGTGGGACAAAAGGAGAGAGATGAAAGGAATGCATGGGAAGTTTGATTCCCTATGGAGAGGCCCCTTTTTCATTCATCAGATCTGTGGTGAAAATAGTTTCCTTCTGGAGTATCAAGATGGGATGCCTTTTCTACTACATCACAATGGACAACATCTAAAGCTTTTCTCACAATGAAGCATTAGATAAGTTTGTGAATATTTATATAGTTTTGAGTCCTTTTCTTTTAAGTATTTTTGTGTCTTCTTGTTGTGTCACCTAACTCTATAGCCCAATGGATGGATGAAGGCACTTAGAGACTGGAATTCTTCTCCCTTCGATCGTTTCAAAGGATGATCAAAGGAAGCTCCCCCATTAGAGCCAACTGCTATCCTCAAATTTATCTATGCTTAATTTGTAGGATGACCCCTACGAAACTTGTCCATTCCATAGCCTACAACTCTAAGCACGCAAAATGAGGCAATCACAATTGTCCTCATGCACAAGTTCCTAGTCTTAGAATGTCCATCTAATCACCATTTTTTGTTGGTTTTTCAAAATTTGTTGAACAAGTTCAATTACAAATTTTAGTTTTTGGGAGTTCAATTTTTTTTTGATAATGTAGGGTCGGATTTTTTTGCTGCCACTACATGTTAAAGTAAATTTGCAATGCATTGTAACGCCCCACCACACAAACCCCAATGGACAACAATTAACAGATTACTGCACTTTTTTTTTCTGAAAGAGAAAAGATAACAACTATGTAATAACTATTAACTAAGTAACCATACAATATTACATAATGAAACCTAACTAGTCCCATGGGGTTACATGGTTGCATTACATGTAAATGTTCCCAACCAAAAAAATTGTTAAAGCCAATGCCAAGGACATAACAATAGAAGCGCACATTCACAAGATAACACAATGATAACATACAACCATCCATGATCAATAGATATGAAAAGGATAGATACATCATTTTATTACATTTCAATTCATAGTTCAATATTACAATTGTGGATCATATTTCCACAAATACAACACATCATGGATACAATAATACATTACATAATGCTTCCCTTATATCAACGGGAAGAGAACATCAAGTACATGAATAATACATCAATGAAGAATAAGGTACAAAGCGTAGAATAGTCTTCAACCAAGTGAAGCTCTGGAAACTCTGCATCTGCTTCCGCATCACAAACACAACCTAGGAACCCAATGGGGTGCATAGCATGTTCCACTCGACCACATGGACCCGAAGGTCCACCCCTCGTGCTAGGAGATGACAAGAAAGGACCCACATCCAAACAAGGTCAAGCAAACAAGGCTAACACAACACTGACATAAACAACATCAAACAAATATAATCAATCACTCCCAAAGGCATTCAAACAAGGGAAAATAAACAGGTATTGTAGGAGAGTGTCATTGCATGGCCTTACATGGATTATCCATACAACCTATCACAAAGTGCCGCCTCCATCTATGGTTATCCTGATTTCCTATCTCAAGGCACCACTCCATAGGGTGACTCATGCGGAACCACTTACCTTTCATGAGGACAAGACAATGATCTTACCAACTAGATCTTCTCATCCCATCCTTAGCCTATGAAAGCACTAACGGTATGGGTGAGGCACATAATTAATCTTGTTTAGTGTTTAACTACCCAAACCCACTAGTTCATTAATTACATTATCACTTGTTTAGGAAACTCTTCCATGGGTTATGCTGACAACCCCTTTGTGTGTTGGCCCCCTGTGAAGAGCCACTCTCCCTACAGGTACCCAAACCAAAAACATGCAAGGGGTGTACCTCATCACACAAAGTACTAAAATCATGAGACCCAAGTACGTATGCAAGGAACAAACCTTCTCGCCCAAAGCCACATCAAAAGTCAACACCATGTACAAGGTAACACCCATAAGAGCTCCAAATCATATATAAGATCAATGAATCACAAAGGTCCAGCCATAGAAAAATCAACATAAATCAAGTTTCACCATTGCCTCTAGAAGCCTAAAACACCAAAGAACCACAAACTCTTACTGAAGGTAATTCAAACACTTCAGGTTCCCAACCATCTCAAAATATGACTACAAAAAGTCATCACATAATGTCTTCTTATTTCCAATGTTAGCACAAGAGAAAGACTCACAACATGGAACCACAAAATGGCTACATAAAAATTCACAGTTGCAAAACGACAAGTGAAGAATAAGAGTGGCAATATCATAACGAGATCTTCAAACTCAATCAAAGCTAATACAAACAATTCCATACAAATCAATCACAATAATCAGTGAACGACATAGTATTCAATTCATGCAATCCTTGCATCACAACATAAATACTCCAAGATTTAGACACTACTTCTATTTTGCACCATTACGAACTCACCTAAACTCCACTAATCCAACATGAACCGATGAAAAATCACCACCAAACCAAGCATCTCAAAGGGTAGACACATCGAAATGAAAACATCAAATCAAACTTTAAACACATGAATATTCTCAATGGATAAACCCTAAGGATAATAAACAATCAAGTACATTGTATCCATTCGTTCATTAGGAAATAATTTAAAATAACAAAAGAAGTTATCTAAACATAAATTATAAATATCCCAATAAATATTTTAACACACTTAGATTACTTTAAGTAATTAAATCAAAAACAATAAACTTCAAAATAATATTTAAATCATCATTAACGATTCCTTTACACACCCATCAAGAAACTACTAGAATAATTAAAGAGCTTTAGATAGTGATCCATAAATAAACAATCTTCAATAAAAAATTAATTAAGCTTATAGATATGTTCGTTAACTTGTCCTATCCTTTTCTTTTCTAAAGGAATTTTCTATGAATTAAGTTCAATATCTTTGTTTCTACTTTAATACATGCAAGCATCTATAGATATTTGTATGCACATTTTTAGTAATTGGAAAGTTGTTTACAAACCATATCTTTCAACTTACATAGATGATATATACAATGAAGAGACTTTTCCCAAATTTTCAACAATTATTTGCCTATAAATTTTCACTTGGCAATTATCATAAGCCTAATGGGTATTTAGTCAATTGTCTAGTATGTTTTATATAATGATCTTATAACAAGAAAACATCAAACTTGGATGACTTTTACGATAAGACGATATATTTTCTCTCTTTTTCAAACACATCAAATTTTTCTAACAACTTAATGTTTCTAACTTCCCTATTTACAATGCACAAAACAAACATAATATAATCAATAACATTTCTCTCTAACACCTTATTTCACCAATTAGTCTATTTATCTTAATCCCCAATATTAAATATAAGAATTATTTCCTACTAAAAAACTATTATCTCTCTAAATCAACTCCATAGTTAGCAACAAGGTAACTAATTAACAAGAGACATTATTATCAAGATAATCAAGACTATGTAACTTATTTAACACCAACTATAATTAGATATGAAACTCAAAAGTAACTTTAAGGAACTATTGATTCACAAAAAATTAAAATAACTAAAACCAATTACATAAAATTTATAACTAAATCAATTTTTATTTCTTTCAAATATAAATAATATATCTAAGATAATCTTTAAAACATAAGAATTATTTTTATCTTTTAATATCCTTCCTATTTAAAGTAATATAATTTCTTTCCCATTACAAACTTCACTCTACTATGAGTTCACAACTATGATGTTTTTAAAAAGAAAAAGAAATTACAATCTTTATAAGGAATCATATGTAGGAACACATATATAAGGAAATTTGCCTAAGTTTCTTTGTCACATTAGGGGAGAGGGGCCCATAATGGAGCAAGGTCCAATACTAGGGATAGAAGTAGTTCTCACTGGGTCTTATAGTGGAGCACCTTAATA
>VDFB02075321.1:35630249-35685476 GCA_007258455.2 Sequoia sempervirens
CTCCCTCCCCTCTACCCTTAACCCTAAACTCCCAAACCATCTACCCTCTACCCTTAACCCTCCCTCCCTCTATCTCTCTCCCACTCCCTCACTCTCTCTCTCTCTCTCCCTCAAGTCTCTTCATCCTACCCCCTCTCCCTCTCATAGGTATCTCTCTCACTCATTCCATCTCACTTGCTTTTAGATCTACTACAACTAGGACATATTTTTGCAGTTGTTGCACCGCAGGGGAATGAAGAGAGATTAGACTATTGGTTGGCTCGATGTGTGTGGGTAAAACATAAGCTAACAAAACTGATGGAAGATGATGATGGTTTCATCTATCCTATAGGTTTAGTTGTGGTTGCAGGAACTTGGTTGCGAACATACATGATTAGAAAGAATGGCATACCTTCATTTGAAGACTATGAGAAACACAAAACCATTCTCATGTATTCACACCTTGTTATAGCAATAAATGTTAAGTTGTTGAAGTATCATGCCAAACCAAAGACAAAACAACTATGGACACTTAGTAATGTTGATCATGAAGCAATATTGGATACTCTTAAGCAAAGAGATGACCCTTTAGGCACACTTGAATAGCATTTTCAAGAATGGAAGGTGGAATGCTTATGTTCATTATGATTAAGTTCATTAGTGTTCTTTATTTAATCTTGATATTTTATATACTATTGCAATGCAGGTGTCTTTAATAGTGATATTTTGTATGCAATTTTGCAATATTTTTGGCAAGATTGATCATGGACCTGCTGCAACAATAGCTAGCTCTGATCCTTTCGAAGAGGTATGTGTCTTTTATAGTTTGCATCACTAGCTCATCATCATTCAAGTTGTTTAGATTAATATAGATATATTATTCTAAAAGCATATTTTCTATTGTGACAATATAGATTTCCTCATTTTCCACTTTTGCGATATTCACGGCCACGATTAGTCGCTGGACACCTTTCACAACAATAAGCTAAAGCTCTGATCCTTTCGAAGGGTATATGGTTTGCATCACCGGCTCCGTCACATCATTCGGGTTTGTTTAGATTAATGTAAGATGGTAGTCTAACATCTTTTCTATTGTGACAATATAGATTTCTCGGTGCCGCTTACCCAGCCCGATGGTCACGGCATGATTGATCATGGACTTGCTGCAATAATAGCCAACTTTGATCCTTTTAGAGAGGTATGCAACAAATTACAACAATATAGATTGGTTATTCTAAGCATCTTTTATAGTTTGCATGATTAATATAGAGTGCTCTGTTGATCCAACAAAGAGGCAGCTCATGCAGAAATTTGATCAATTACAAACATCACTAAGGGTAAAAGAGGAGGGTTTTCTTTCAAAAGAAAAAGAAATTATTACTATTGTTTTGGAGCATTTAAATGAAAAGGTGGATAATAAACTACCCTCTATACATTCTTTGTATTCTTTGCTATTTGAAGCAATAAATAATATTGATAGGGATCAAGGGATAGTGATTCCAATAATTCAAAATTGGATCCCTAGGGAAAATGATCTAGATGTTATGAATAAAGCCTCAAGGTTTGATATAAATAATAGGCCCCAATCATTGAAGCCTACTTATATATTAGTTAAATCATTGCAAGGTTTTCAGACCTTACCAGATGATCTAAGTAGGAAGATTAGGGAATTGGTAAATAACTTCAATGATTGGGGTAACACACTATTACCTAATATAACTGATGAACAGGGGGAAATCAGAACACTCCAACAATGGTAGGATCAAGCAATTAAAGTCATCAATAATAAAATTAAAATAATTTGTGATGACTCATATTATGATTTTTTGGTAAATTGTATGGATAAGATTATTGGTACCAACTCATTTTTAGAATCTTTTGAAAGAGATGCTAATCAGGTAGCGGTAAAGTATATGCCTTATAGTACAAAGGTAAATGAGGTGATTAATTTTGACTGGCCAACTAACGAAGAATACCAGAGGTGGGTGGCTAAGTATTTGAATGATGATGAGTAAAAGGAGTGGGCTACCGACAAGTGGCAAATCAAATGTTGCGGTTACAACGTTTCCAGTTTTGTATGGATGACTTTCTTGGTGTGGGTTTTACGTGGCTTTTTGTTATTGCATCAACCTTCCTCTGCCGACATTATGAAAGAGAATATGCTCCAGGATGATTGTTATTGTAACGATTTTTGAACAAGAATATTTTTCAAGGTGGTGACTGTTGTAACAAATTTTGGAATATCACTAGGTGCTCCAATTGACTGGTGACAGGTGTACTTTCTGGCCTAGTGCTTGTTTTCTCCTTCATTTTTCTATAAGAAAGTTCAAGGCCAAAAGTATGGAGTTGTAAGTTAGATAATTTTATGGGAGTCTAGGTGGAGATTCACGAGTGAATTATAGGATTTGATGGTTTTAGAGAATGTAATTTAGGTTTTGAGTCATTATGTAATAGGTTTGAGTTCACTTAGAGATTTAATGTTGTATAGCGATTACTAGCATTTCAGTTGAAATGAAAATTCAATCTCATGTCTCTCCATTGTACATGCATATCTGAACTTTCAATTAAATAACAAAGGGTTGTTTTATCCATCTCACTGTTGAGGTGTGTATGATTCTATTTTAGATTTAATTCAAGGAATTAATCAAAATGCTTGAATGGAATTATAGTGATTATGTGTTGTATAAGAAGGATTTGATAAGTAGTCACGGGTTAGAGATGCATCTTGATGAAATTATGGCTACCATGTGTGGGGATGCTATATGTGATTTTTTAAATGCATTGCATAAACCTCTAGATGCTTATGAATTTGACTCTGCCAATGGATATATGGCGGTCAAGTTGTGGTATTCATGTGGTTCAGTATTTGTTTGTCTTTGCCTGGGGCTTGCTTAAAATTGCAAATCAGTGACTATCTTATACAATGGATTGTGTTTAGTTATCTCAGGATAGTTGATATTGTCTATGAACAACCAATTCTAGTTGATATTATCTTATAAGTATTTGAGCTGTAAGTGAGATCATGCATGTAAGTATTTGTTTATAATGAATGCTTGGAGGAGTTGTAAGAAAGCTCTTGAGATCACCCTCCCAGAGTCTTACTTGAGCCCAAAGTGTAGGAGACTTTTTAAAAGTCCTCATGGAGTTAGTCCGGAGTCCTTGAGGTTTCCTTGGAGTTAAGATTAGAGAACATACGTAGATTGGGAAGACAGAGCACGATTTACACATTGTAAAGAACCAGCATACATGTCAGCCCTTTGAACAACCACCTCTACAACTGGCTTTCAGTATAATGATCATGAAACATAAAACACACTAATTTCAAGGTTGTTAACATCACTATTGAAATATTTTAATTTTTGACCTTTCAAACATTAAAAAAGTACATCATTAAATTAATTATGTAATGGCATAAAAATTAAAAACATCATGAATTAATTATGTAACCACATAAGTCAAATATAATTCTATCAAGAAATTAATATCAAATAGATAATATAATTGCATAACTTATACATTTCAATGCCATTGATCTTCTTCTTCATCCAACTCTTTATCTGTATCATCCGATCCAGATTCGACATTGTAAGGATTGGTCATATCATCATCATCGTCATCGATATCAGTTTCGATAATGTCATCATCCACATGAATGTCATCTTCATGAACATTAACTCCTACATCATGTGATCTAAGTTCCTCCTCTTTGACATCTTAAAATTCGAGGGGACATCATCAACTAACCATTGATTCTAATGCGTCATCACCGTATAGCTACCAGTTCTTTGGTATCTTCTTCTTCCACCACATTATACTTTACCGGCCTTCCTCTTGTATCATGTCTAACAACAAATGACCAACCCAGTTTACCTGGAACCTCTGAGTAAAATACCTGTTCATATTGGCTTGGAAGAACATAGGGCTCATTCCAGCTCGATCAACCTTGTATTAACCATGGTAAATCCATTATCATGTTTAATAACAATTCTCTTAGGATCATTTTCATTCAATCGTAGCCTGTACCATAGGATGACGAACTAAATTAATTTGAAGGACTTAAAGTCACCCTCAAGTATATCATCCAAAATCCCATAGTATGCGATTTTTAAGGACTTATGGATGTATGTAAACTTCTAAATGAAACGGTAGTCACAATTGCGATTATACCCGAGGAATCCGCAAGTTTTTCTTCATGTCATCAACATTTTGATTCAAAATTTATGACCATTTACACCACATAGCCTTGTGGTGTTTCACCTGCAATATGTGAAACATGTAAAAAATATTGCAATATCGTCAGTTAATAAACATATTTATTCTTAGCCAAATGTATGCAAAGAAAACAATCTCAAGATACATATACATCAATATACTTGAAAATAATTAAATAATATGGGTGATTAATATATTTATATGTACCTGTTTATCTCTTAAACCATATGCTAAATCAATTTCCCTTTATGAAAATTGGAATCTCCATTACGATGAGCTTCTTTAACCAATGAAGCCACACCTTCCCATATTAATGCGTGACTAGATTGTTGACATCGTTCAATCCATACCGTCATCCAATCAAGATTGTTGGCGACGTACAAATGTAATGCATCTCACTCTCAACCAACTGTACCAAAAAAATTAAAATTCACAAACGATGTATAATTAGTTAAATACCACAATATACGACCTTAATTTATAATTGATGTATATTAAAGATTAAAAATTAAATAAGTACAATATACATAAAAATCATATGTAAAATGTATTCCAATTAATCTCCATGACCATCTTATAATTACCTCACTTTCCTCAATCTACCTTTCCCCAACAGGTACCCTTCAAATTTGTTAATGGAGTTGGGATCTCAAATGCGATCTACATGGATCTTTGCTGCAAACTTAGGAAGATATTCACTAATGTACACCATGGTATGGTATACCATATATCCCTCCACCATAGAACCCTCAGGATGTGCTCTTTGTCTAACCAAAGCCTTCAAAAATTTCAAGTGCCTCTCAACCATCCACATTGACCTTGTGTGTATAGGTCCACACAATTCAATCTCCTCAACTTGGTGTATGAGGTAGTGTTCTTGTGCATTGAAAAAATGTTGAAGGTAGACACTTTTGCATTTCACACATTAGACGAGGAATTTTTCTCTTCCAATAATTTATATCTTCTTTATGGATTTCTTTAGATGACATCCATCTAAAAGTGATTCAAGGTGCAAATATATTAACGAGATTTAACAAAAATATATAGTATATTACATAACAAGTAAAACAAATGGCAATTATAAGATATGTATACAACAAATTGAACAAATCTCGCTACTTACCTCATGTATTTTCCAAGATCATATATAACTTGCTTGGCATTGTTGTCAAAGTTGTCTAGGAGAGATTGAGGTAGAACGTACTACAACAATTATAAAATGATCTTTTCATTATTTTTCCAAAACTAGTAAACACAATGCACTGATAAGTACATGCATTATACAAGTGTATATAATATACCAAAATAATTATGTTAATGAAGGTATGTCAATCATGCATTTTCATCCCTGACTCAAATTCACCTTTCTTTGTTATTATATTGTTTATGTTTGCAGTAAATCCTGTGGGAAATCAAATTTTTTGTATGACTTATTTTATAGCATTGCTTTGCTGCTTTGTTAATAACCAAGGAAGGGCACTTATATTAATTTGATCTCCATCGCTATTTAATTGAATGATATTTTTCATTGCATGATTGGCTTCTTGAATGTCAGTACAAATTTTGACAATTTTTTCTTTGTCATGCCTTCCATCCAATATTTTCCATAACGTTTTTGTTATATTCTTTCCGATATGCATTATATCAAGCAAATGCACAATTTGTAGCTGCTCAGAGTAGGGCAACCTACTAAATTGTTCGGGATAACTTTTTAGTCCCTGTGGAAGCTAACCATTAATGCCTTGATGACCTTCATCAAGCATATAAGTTAAACAAATTAACAATGACAATCATTGTCAATTACAACATGAGTAAACACAATACAATATAAAAATATAAATTCAAAACATATCATATATGATAGATAAACAATTTGATCCGATGTATAACCTTGATGATTAATTCTATTATATTCCAACTTCCATAAGAAAGGTGACATTCTTCGTGGTTTTGATGTAGTCTCCTCTTTCCCATTGAAAAGATGTTTTTCAGTAGTTCGATACTTATGATTTCTATGGAGGAAGTGCCTATACTCATCAAACACTGCTTTCCTAAACTTGTCGAATGATGAGATTTCATCTTCGACCACAGAATTGAACATGCAAATTTTCCTTTGTTTGAAGACCTACTCAAGATGATATATAATTGGATTAAATATGTCAATTTTTTTCATTATATATAATGAATAGATTATTTTAAAATAGCCATGATATCTACTTCATCAAATTAAATATTGTTAAAAGTGCTGATCAGACATTACTATAACATACCACAAAATGTGTTAGCCCTGGGGCATCATGAATTGTCCATACAAGCATTACATGGAATTGAAATTGTCTTTGTCCTATTGGTCTAGAGGCGTCATACATAGTGCCATTCCGCAACTGAAATAATCTAATGTCCTTCTATCTTTAACTTGGTACTTATGATATATAATATGATCATTGGGACATGCATCTATTGCTTGATACTCCATTCCGATATCCTTCATAATGCTAGATAAATTTTGGTATGAGTGAGATAAAATATTTGATGGTGGTAACAAAAATTCACCAATCAATCTACAACAAAAAATAATTTGTTCATATAAAGAATATTTATGGTACATATTTCATCCTTTATTTACTAATGATGAACTAACAACAATTAAAATAGATGAAAAAAGATGACATATATGACATACCTTAACATCCATGAGATTGCTATGTTTGATAAACCATTCATAACCTTCAAGTTCAACAGCAACAATGCAATAGAGAGAAGAGTTGTTTCAGAGCATTCATAAAAGGGCTCGTATGCCTTCTCAAGTACAGGTAAATCATGAACATCATCAAACTCATCTTGATCATCATGATCAGCTCTGCCACTAAATGTCTCATGGATCAATGTATTCATACCATCATCTTCAACTGTGTTTTCTAGCACATGATCATCTTCTTCCATAGGATCATTAACTTCATCTTCAATATTTACAGCTCCATGTTCATCCGCTTGCAAAACACATTCTCTAGGCCGTGATAATCCATATCATCTACCCTAGGGTGGCCAACCTTTATAATAATGATTGACACAAATAAACCATGATCATGATCAAGTGATTATATATATATATAAAATGTTAAAATGATATAAACATTTACAAATTCAATCAATATAAACACATATAATGAAAAAATTACCAATGGATGATAATCATGCCCCCTTCAACGTGACCATGCTGCCTACAATGTTTCTTGGCTGTTTTGATTAAAATTCATCTCATCTTTAAGCCCTTGTAATTATTGCAAGGAAAATAACATTTCCCATCACCCTTTCTTTTCAGTCTAGCCCACAATCTATCGGAAATTAATGCTCTTTGTTACATTGCGGACTAATGTGCTCGACATGATTTTTCTTTACCAAGCTTGACTATTAGATCTTCAAAAAATATTAAACTCACACTCCAATAATTTTTATTCATAGATAGGTAACATAATCTAATAGTTCTGATATTTTACACCAAAAATATTTGGCATGCAGCCACCCCTGCAAAGAGAAGATAGTTTGAGTTAATGACCCCAAAAAACACTTTCAAATGCTGTTCAAAGGCTTATTAAATTACAGTTTTTACTATGATTTCCAACCATTAAGACGCCTAGAATCAGAATATTGAACTTGATCACAAACTTCCTACAATGATGGAGGTAGCGAGCTAGTAAGAACAAGTGACCCATTCCTAAGGAGCAACAAGTCAGAATCATCATTGCTAATGTCAATACAGATTTATCCTTTTAGTTAAAGATGCAATGTGTCACTTCTTATGATGAGCTTATCCCTAGGGCCCTCAAAATTGAGAGAGCCCTAATAAAAATAACATAAGCATTAGTAATAGCATGGTTAGGGTACAAACCACAGGCCTCTGTAGAAACATAAAAACAATAACTATAATTGGATTAGTGAGATTGCAATACCAGAAAGATTGAGACATTGTAGCTAATAACAAAATCTTGCAATCTAAAGATTATAGCCAATAACAAGCACACTATGTAGCTTAGTGACATTTGTAAATGCAATCTACGGTAAGAAGAATGATAGTCACTTGAGATGTGACAGTCAAAAAGAGGCTAAGCAGTGACAAGATGATAAAGCTCAAACCTTGCATAGTAAAGTGGAGATTTTAGCAGTGAGTTTCCTTACCCCCTTGCTGACCTTAAGGGTTTTTCAAATGCGTTTGGTAGTGTTAGACAAGGAAAATGCAATCAGGGAATGACTGTCCAAATGAAGTAACAGTGGTAATCATAGGTTCAATGTTTCTTCTTAGCCATTAATGTATAATGGAGGTAGTAGATTGCATGTTTGAGAAGTGTTTTGAGACTCATCAAAGATGGGAGAATAGTGAATAATACCTTGTGGACTATGAAGTAGTGTCAATAAGGTTGAAGGATCTTAACTACAATACATGATACAATGAGTCCCCTATAGTAAGTAGCTAGTCTATAGGGCATAGTTTGATTTTATATAAGGATGCTCATGAAAGGAATCTTCAAGTGATAGTGAGTGAGCTGTTTAAGATTGCAACTGAGGGTGCAATACCCAGTATTAAAGGAAGTTAGCAAAGTATTAAATGTGCAAGAAAATTGAATCGTACACAACAAATAATTCACAATGTTATCTTCCATAATGCCTTGAGTTTGAAGACAAATCTCATTGTATCTTCATGAAGAAAGTGGTGACCTTAATGGTCAATCACTGGCAACCATGATTTTAAAACATGCTATTGTGCTTATGGAGGAAACATTTTAAGCAAGACAGTGAGTGGTGGTTTGGAACAATGGCAGGTATGAAGGACTTGCTTTATATGCATACTATGCAATCTAGCTTAAGACATCATTCTTAGAAGGGATTGAAGGTGGATTATGGAACTCAAGGGTTATCATGAAAAAGATTAAAGCAAATACTGAGATCTATTTAAAAGCCACGGTCATGAAGATATTAAAGATGTCACATGCAAAACCTAGTAGCTAAAGTAATGAATACAAGTGCCAAAGAGGATAGTGTGTTGGGGCAGATTTAGGAAATCTCCACATTATCTAATTATAGGAAAATACATCATTTATTTATTTTTTAATTAAAAAGAAATCATTCTAAACCCTATATAGGATACATTGATACTTCAAAAGCCTCTGAAGGAATTTGAGATTATGCAAATATATGTCAAGTAACATTCATAAGGTTTAGAAAATTTTGATCACTCTCTAGAATAGCCCATTAAACATGGGTTGTGCTTGAATGCACTACATAATTGATATAACACAACCACTCTGCATATCAACCAAGTTATAGGCTCTTTATTGCAGCAAGAGGTAATCACTCTTCGATCATGCTATAATTACATCCTAACCTGTTAAACTTGAGACAACCTGAATGCACCCAATGATGATTGACACCTACATTATACAACCTGAATTAACTACATTATGAGTGCCTCCATTTCTATCACAACATAGCCACATTAAACTTGGGTCACACATGAATGCATCTTGTATTTGTTATAGCACAATTGTGCCACATGACCAATAGAGTTATGGATCACATAATTATAGTCACAAGAATTTTTCCTTAGTTGTGATCTTATGGTGATTCCACACAACAAAAACTGGACATGAAATTCTCAAAACCCTTAACCTCTAAAAATGAAATCTGATAAGATGTTGCTTTAAAATATGATTTTCAAACCGGAACTACAAATCTAACTTCACAACTGAATTTTGCAAAAACAATGACTACCCTCAACATGGATATCTTCTTGAATTTTTCTAATTTTTCCTAAGAAAATCATCCTTAGTTCTCCACAAACTGTCTCAAGTAGAGCAAAACATTGTCACAATAAATTAGGCGCGAACTCACTTTTCTTTATGTCGGCCACAATTTGTTTTTTTTTCTATTTTTCATGTTTTTCGAAAATTCGACAAAAATGATAGCCGACATTTTGACGAGCCCTAGCTTCATCAAAATTTCAACGAACGTCGGGGATAAACTTTCAAAAATTGAAAATTACACATCAAATTTTACAAGCACCCGACGAACATCAAATTTTACATATTTCGTCGGACAGTTTCGTTAGATTTTGCAGTCATATTTATTAGTGAACCTACAAGGAGCACCAACCCCTAATGTTTGTAGGCACCAACCTACCAGAGGCTCCAACCCCCACTTGCCAAGCACCAACTTAGCAAAGATAGAAATGTCAAGAATAATACTCCACCTTCAATGTTTCTTCCTCAACTGATGATGGACAATTATGCTCAAACACTCTTCTGCTATACTCTTCACTATGGATCTATCATATATTCCTCTCCATAAACTATGTCTTCTTCAACTTGCACCTAATCTACATAAACTCCTCTTGGACTATCTTTGAATTTCCTTCACAACTCTTTTCTCAATCTGCAATGAGCTCTCCATAAATCTGTTTAAACACGGTCCTTTACAATCCCTTCACAAATCTGCATTTATATACTTCTTTCAAATTTGCATCTTCTTTGTCAAGTTTGTATTCATCAAATATTTATATCATCTTTATCCAAACTATCTATATCCCTTATCAAATCTAGATCATGTAGTTTTTACAAATATTCCCATAGAGTCTTCATAAATCTGCTTAAGTATGTTTCTTCAAAATGCACCATATTTGTTATGGTTCTCCTTATATACAGAAATTCATTTTCACACTCTCAACACCCTGTCATTCTGATCTTACCCAGCTATCCACACACTTATATTTTTTGGAACACATATGATCTGCACTTCATCATAATGCTCTTCCTCCTCTTAAACTCAGAAAATCTTCATTCAATTCACACACAACACACTCTATGTTCTTAAGATGATAGCATTTTTACTCACACACTTCAACGCTCTACATTCAAAAAATCTTCATTTGATGCTTCTTAATCTACTCAAATTCCCTTTATTGACACAGATTATATTCAATAAATTCCATGATTCATTTTCACGTCCTCCTGCTCCAATACAAAAATTGTTCAATTAAATCCCATCTTCAAATCTAGTAGCTTTCTTTCTCATTCAAAGATGATATTCAATTAAAATCCATTGCACCACTCACATTCTACACTCACAACACACAACACTTGTGTTTTTTATATGGAAATTATTCCACACACAACTCTCTATATTCTTCAGATAATATACATATTTTTCACTCACATATTTCTTCTATCTTTTTTTATTTACACTTTTATATATTTGAATAAAGGAACCTTTCGTGAAAGGTGATGACATTTCAAACAAACACAACTTTCCTCTAGTGGTGGTTGACCTTTCAATTAATCGCAACCCTTGTCAAACATAATCACTATCTTTGTTAATGCTTTACTAATATGGATCGTACCTTTTTGATTGTCCTTATTCAACTATTTTGTCCTTTCTAATTTTGTCTTTATTCACGTGACACTAGATCTGATTTTGTCTTATTCATGAATTATTGCCATCAAACTTATTTTTTTCTTCCTTAATTTAAATCGCTACCTTGTAACTTTTCATTCCTTGCTTTATTTCTACTTTTTACTTAGGCACTAGTCTGCCTTTAATCATCACAAATAGAGTCAGCCATACTAATACTTTATTTTATCTCTTCAAGAACTCAAAATTACCAAAAAAATTTTTGGTATCTTATTCATGGATCGACTTACATCAGAAATAAATAGTTTCTAATTTAATCTTCATGATAATTGTTGCATTTGCTTCATTTAATTGCTACATTACACTCTAGTAACTTGAGAGATTAATCTTTAATCACTCTCTTTGTCTTTCATTCCTCTTTTATTTATCCTCACCTTCATAAACATAAGTGTTGTAGCAACTTGAATGCCCACTTATTTTGAAAGTCCTAAAACTACACTATCACATGTGGCCAACATGTGAAGACTACCTCAACAAATGGATCGCTTACATTCTCTTAATTTTACATCAATGACAAACTTCTAACAATCTTGTCCATACATTTGATATTAATGACTCCATCTCTCTTTTTTTACTTTGACATTAATGACAACATTTCCAACAGTCAACTCCAATAATAAGGCATAAAAATTCACGCAATTTCAACAATAAATCCAACATGATGATCAAGGTCACAAAATAAGTAAATATCAAATTTAATGGCTATACTTTTTCATAAATAAAAATAAATTTTCAATGTTGGTCCTTACAATGTTTAGAGAAATTATCAAAGTCAAATAATTAAATATTAAAATTTATTATTTTCACATTACATTAACTATGTGACTAATTATAGCCACTAGAGAGGGAGTACAATGCTACACTATGCCTGGATCCAAAATTGGGGCAAGTAAGAGAACACACTCAATCACACCAATTAGAACACATCTATATCATAAGATCATTTCTACTTAACCACACAAACACCATTCAATGATGCTAGTAGCAAAGGTTGCATCCCAATCAAGGAAATCATAATCATTACACAAACATACACTAACAACATCCAACAAACAAGATCTAAGCTAGGACAAAATCAAGTTCACAATCCAAGATATTTCAACACATCCATCTTTCATACAAGCAGCGGTTGACAATTCTCATCAATCAAGGGTTTGCTAATTCACTCAAGATTCCAACGTGCCTCAACATCACAAGGACTATGAAAATTACCCTTTTCACACCCCCTTGTTCCTATTTTACTCTTCAAAATGCAATCTAGGAACATAAGTTCTTACCAATCTATCTAGCAATGCAACACTATCTTTCTTACAAATGCTTAATTAATTCATACTTAGGATTATGCTCTCAATAAGACAATTGATGCAATATGAATTTCAAGCAAGCATTTACCAAAAGGAAATTATTAAAATATAACAAGTAAAACATCTTCTTTCATATACTAATGCATAACTCTTAAAAGAGTAAACCAAGTTCAATCACACTCAAGAACATAGTATTTTATTTCACATGAGATTCTCCTAACTTCACTATCAAAAGGTGGTCACACAAGCATGAACATGACCATACATATAAGCCTTCAGGACATAAAGAAGAAAACACTGATAAGCAACTTCTCAAAAATCACTAGGCTCTATCTAACCCCATAAAAAGAAGGCACATGCTCTCCATAGCAGGCCAACACACAAGGACCCACACATGCTTGACCAAACCGAGCAACACACACCCCAGAGCTCCCAATGTTGGAACCGCGCTCTAATACCAAATGTAAAGTACACAAAAACCATCACAAAAGTAAAATGAAGTAAATAATCCATTTAAATACAACATCACAAGTAATGAAAGTAAAATGATGCAATTAATCCACTTAATTACAACTTATCAAGTAAAAGTTAGATATTACATGTTGGCAATGTTTCTTCTATATTAAAATGATTATTTATTAAAAGTTGTTTATTTTTAATTTAATATATCTATATTAAAAAAATAAAAAATATATATATTAAATTATTAGATTTGATTCATAGTAGACACAAGTGCAGCTATGTCTCTTCATTGAAATCAATAATTGTTAAATATCAATGGATCGATGATTATAGATTTTATGATTTTTTTTAATTCCATGAATATAGAGTAAACAATTCTAGATTAAACTATGTATGCTATTTTGAATTCACGTTTCAAACCACACTAAATGATTCATCATAGGAACAAGGATAATGAAGAGTATGATTGTAGAAATGACATTAAAAGAAGAGTTAAGTGGTGGGAGATGGTGTAGAAGGAGGAGATTGGAAAATGAAGTAAAAGTGAAAATAGGAAGAAAAAAAATGATGAAGACATAATAGAAGAATGAATAATATAGTAATATGATATAACACAAATAAATGGATAAAAAATGGTTAAAGTTAAATGTCTCAAACAATGAATAAATAACTATGGTAAGCGGTGGGAACATGAGAAAGGGTAGAGTTTGAATTCCTCTATTGCAAAGGGTGAGGGAGATGCTAAATCTGAGGATGAGGCAGATGGGTTGTGCTTGGTTGATGGGTCGTAGAAGGCTGACGTGTCACAGGTGGCTAATGACTGGGTTACATCTAGTATCTCTTTGGAAGATGGTTTTGTTGGTGTTTTTGGGTTCATATTGGCAACAAATTTCTTGTTGTTGTCTAGGGTGAGGTTTGGTTTTCATGTATCAAGACTTTGTTGGAATTTTTTTCCTTTCTCTTATTCTTGACTAGAATGTCAAGGAGGATGGGGTGCTAAATGGATTGGCTAGCTTCCTTCTTTTTTCCTGTGCAAGTACTACTATTAGAAGTCAGTTTTCTGTCAACAATAGGGTTTCTTTTTGTGGTTTTTGTTGTGGGTTCCTACTTGGAGCTCTTGGCTATTGATGGGCTCATTTTTATGGTGCCTTCTTCTGTTGGCTTTGGTGTGTGGAGGATTTTGCTAACGGAGAAAGGGTTGTTGTCAGCAGTTTTGCTACTGATGTTGGTAGCTATTGTGGGAAAAGTTGTTGGGAGCTTGTGGTTCTTGGTGGGCTCATGTTTGATGCAGTTGTTGCTGATGCGATGGGCCTTTCTTCATGGAGGCTTTCCTTTTCCTGTTGTGTGATCCCTTTGTCGTTTGTGGCCTTACTTGGGGTGAGGTATGGTTTTATTTTTTCAAGAGGATGTTGGGAGTTTTGGCTATCTCTTATTCTTGGCTGGTATGTCAAGTAGGATGGGGTGCTTAATGGATTGGTCATCTCTCGTCACTTTTCTTGTGAGGATTTCCTTTATCTTCTCGTAGGGATGCTATTGTTGGAAGGGTTGTTGTTGATGAAAATTATTTTGGGCAGCTGCCAAGTGCTTACGACTGATGTGTTGGTTCCCTTTTAAGGGAGTTGTTGATAGTGGTGTTGGAACAAATGGTGGAGTTTTGTTGTGCTTGTTGGGGGGGTTTTATCCCCGTCTCACCTAGGGCTCTATTTTTGAGGAAACTTGTGCTGCAAAGGGATGTTAGGTTAGCCCTTTCTACTGAAGCTGCTAGCCATCAGATTCTTCAAGTGATGTTTCCTATAGAGGGGGAGATTGCTCCTTTTGAGGTGGAGCACTGGGTCCTTTTGAGGTGAAGATTGTATGGCCTGGAGAGATGGGGTTTTCGTGGTAAGGGTTTTCTTATCATCCTCACCGATAGAGGGGTTCCCTCTATTTGAGAGGTGGAGGTGGGGTTGGAATTTTAGGTGGATTGGAGCTGCAAGATGGTTGATGAGTTGATGTGTTCGGTAGTGCTTCCCAATACCCCTATCAAGGTGGGGTGTTTGGTTTTTCTAGTTCTTTTGAGAATTAGGGTTTGGTGGGTGTTTTGTACCTTTTTGTTTTCTGGTTTCTCAGACCTTGATTTTTCTGTGTTGAGTAGTTGGTTTATTGACGCCTGGTTGATTCAGGTTGTGCTCAAGAGTCATAAGGGTTCAAGGTTCCTACTAAAACCTAGATGTAAAAGGTGGAGGGTCTTGTTTTCTGATGGGAAGTCTTATTGCCCTTCTTTTTTTTTGTTGTCTGTCTATTTCAAGTAGTTTTTTGTTAGTCTCTTAAGGTTTAAGGTCCTTGTCAAAACTTGGGTTTTCAGGGTTTAAGGTCCCTTCAAAACCTATTTGTTGCAGCGTGGTTTGATTTGAATATCTTTGTTTGGTTGTTGTCATTGGGCTACAGTTTGGCATTCTGATTATTTTTCTAGCAACTTCTTTTCTTTGTAAAGGGTTTTAGGTCTCTTCAAAACTTTCTTGTAATGGGTTTTGGGTCCCATCAAAACCTACTTTTCCTCCTCAAAAATAATGAATAAATAACTCTAATGACCTTACCCTAACCCTAACTCAATGATTCATCATAGGAAGAGGATAATAAAGAATATGATTGTAGAAATGACCTTAAGAAGAGTTAAGTGGTGGGAGAGGGTAGGGAAGGGGGAGATTGAAAAATGAAGTTAAAGTGAAAATAGCCAAAAATGATGAAGACATAAGAGAAGAATGAATAACATAATAATATGATATAACACAAATAAATGGTTCAAAAAAGGTTAAAGGTTAAGTGTCTGAAATAGTGAATAAATAACTCTACGAAAATTAGAAAGATGAATTATATAACAAAATTATTGAGGAACAATTATCAAAATTATTAAAAGAAATGAAGGAAAATATACTAAAACTTAAAACAATAATAATTTAACCAAAGAAAAAGGAAAAAAGATGAGATTATATATAAAATATAAATTGAAAAATTGAATAAATGATTTAATTAAAATAAAAAAATAGTTGGTTAAAATACAATAGATTATAATATATAACCTATAATATATTATAATATAAATAAATAAAATTATAATAATTTATATAATATATATTAATATATATAAATATAGATTAAAGGAGAACCTACAAAATAAAATAAACTATCATATATATTAATATAAATGTATAATATAGATTAATATATTACCTACACAATGTAGATCAACTTATTTACCTACAAAATATTACCTTCAATAACATAAGATATACAGAGAAATAATATATATATATTCTACATTAATATAAGTTATATATATAAATTAATATTATCTATTTTAAAATAGGTTGTGTATATATATATATATTTCAATAAAAGAGGGTAAAAAATTTATTAATCAACAAGAATAGTACAAAGCAAGATCAGGAAAAAGCCCAAAAGGGCCAAGGAACATCCAGTAAGAGATCAAGAATCATTCATACAACATCTTATATCCTCAGTCACCCAACCCTCCAAATCCTGAGCAAGATCCTCCAATAAACTATCCCAATCGTCCACCAACCAAGACTCATTCTTCTCAAAAGCCCATTTGGCCAACCCATCAACCACCTTATTCCATTCCCAAGGGATATGAGAAAAGGTGATAAAATCCAGTATATCTCCAAGACTGATAATTTGCTTAGCCACCACCACAAGCTGCCAACTAACATCATCAAACTATTGTCTATTTATCAAGTCCACGACCACCTGAGAGTGTGACTCACAAATAATCTTATTCCATCCAAGTACATAAGCCCTTGTCAAATCCAAAAGAATGGGTAAGGTCTCCATAAGGTTATTAGAGTGTCACCCCCTATACTCCAAAAAAAAGAATACAACCACCCCAAAACTATCTCTTCCCACTCCACCAATGCCCACGGGTCCGAGATTACCTCTAGCAAACCCATCCGTGTTGATTTTCAAGACTCTAGAGGGAGGAAGCATCCAATTCCCCCTTGAAGACCTTCCCTCTAGTGCACCTACTATGCCCTATCTTGGGCCTTCTAGCACCACCAACCAAAATCCCCAACTTATGTATCACTCTAGTATATCCACCAAGACTAACAAGTTACATTTAGCATATAATGTCTCCTGCAAGGTCCCTAGAATACAAGCCCACACTTCACTAGCCAATAACTTCTTATTCAGAAAGATCTTGTGGTTGCGCTCCAACCAAATATGCCAAATAATTAGACTAGACCAATAGGCCATGTTGTGTGCAAAAATGAGCTCTTCACTTGAATGGGCCCAATATTTTGCTAGAACTCCTCAAAAGAAGACGAATGCTTGCATTGCAGATTCTAGGCCCCCCACGAAAAATTCCAAATGGTCCTAGCAAAGGGGCACTAAAAGAAAAGATGGGAAACAGTCTCAACATCTTTGAGGCAAAGAAAACATATTGAGGGACCTAGGAAGCCCCATTTGCAGAGGTTATCCCAAGTCAAGCACCTACCATACACCACCAACCAAGAAAAGAAATTGCATTTTGGCCATGAGAATTTATTCCAAACATTTTTCCACCAAGGAGCATCAACATTGCCTAAGGCCTGTCTATCCAACCCATGATACCTTGAGGCAACAATATACTTCCCTTTAGGACCCGAACCCCAAGCCAACACATCCATCTCTGGAAGAGAACAAACTCTACCCGCCAAAATGGAGGCCAACTCTCGTCTATCCTCCAAGGCCCACCCCTAGGCCACTCCTACATATCCTTCCACTGGAAGACAATAGACTGCCCCAAATCCTGAGGGCCTTTGAAATCCATCACTCTGCTCCAACCAGCCTGCTCAAAAATCCTACATAAATCCCCCAAGTGAGGGTGCAAGGAGAGGATAGGCAGAAACCCATCCCATGAGTCATGCCAAAAAAGAGTATTAGAACCTTTGTTGTAGATCCAGAATGTGCCTTGTTTGATCCAGGAGGATCCATAAACCTGAAAAAATATCACAATCTTAGAATCTCTCATAACTAACATCATTGGATAGAGCTCGTTGACACGATTCCGACGCAACTTGAATCACGTCAAAAGGGGATCGTACATGCAAGTTATGCTCAGTCAAAGGTTTAGTCAAACATGGTACTAGTGTCTGTCAAGGAAGTAAAAAAATTGATTTTCTCAGAATCTATTGAAAATGGCATCAAATCAAAGTGCTTGTTGAGACAATTCTAACGATGTTCGTTTCATTGAAAATGGAGCTTGTACACGAGAGATACAGCCGGTCAAAGTTCTCGGTTGACTTGGTGGACCAGAAGGTATAGTTGATGATGTCAACATGACGTTAGCATGCTGACATGGCAGGGTTGTACTGTACAGTTTCTAAGGTGGACCAATCAGGACTTGACACATGTCATTCATACGATGACGACAATAATTTGTACAGATGACATGGCGGGTGATGTGGCATCTACGTAGAAGTACATGCCATCGATGATGTGTCATGGTTGTACACCCAATCAACATCTGAATCAGCGTCCTACGTCGGCATTGACAACAAATAGCATCATGACACATGGCATTTGGTCAATGACTTCTCCATCGGTGAGCAATTAACAACTTTAACAAAATCTTATGTATGGCTCGTACCCATTACCTCCTCCAAACAATTCTGAGCTTTTTTCGTTGCGTCTGCTGGCGACCATTCACCATATAATGATAAGTGTTTGTTTTTGTTGTTGTTTTATTTGAAGTTTGTTTTAAAAAAACAACGACCAGTGGGTTGAACCCATGACCACCGACCCAACTGAAAGCCTTTGTCACCTATACACCATGGTGTCGGTTATGTATAGATGATGATGTCAGTTTGTTTTGGTGTATTAGTTGGCCCGAGACTTTAACAAATAAACCCTTATTGTTGAAACAACCACCCCTAGTCAAATAAGATTAAATACAAAAAGACAAAAGGGGTTAGAGAGAGGTTGTGAATGAATTTTAAAGGGGATTATTTTGTTATTTTATTTAATATGGTGGTGTTGGCCCTTTTAGCTAAAATATGTATAAAAGGAGGATAGGAGGCCTTGATTTTTCATTCAAAAATGCAAGTTTTGAGGGAATTTTGATGTCGTTGTAAGGAAACTTTGGAGAGTGTTTAGGGGAGAGTTTTACAAGTTGTTGTTACACCAAGAATTGTAAAATTGTAAAGAGAGAGATTGTGAGTGATTAAAGCTTGGATATTGTAAGAAGGCTATTGAAGCTTGGTGATATAAATAAAGCGGTCCAGCATTGAGAAGTGGACCCAGAGACATAGCTCAAATTGTGCGAACTACACTATCAAGAGTGATCTCTCTTTTTCTTCTGTCTCATTATTCTTTTAGTATTTTGATTCTTTGAGTTTCCTATGTACGATAATTAAGTAATTGGTTTATGTCTCTTGAATCTGGATAAAGTATAAGTGAACTCTATTTGTCATAATTTCAATAGTTAAGATTCATAATCACACAATTTTGTTGGATCGAGAATTAAATCTGTAATTGGATTAAGTTTTGGAAAACTTTAACGTCCTAGTTTACAAATCATTGTTTAACCAACGTGGCACCCCTCTTGAGAGTATTCTAGACCATAGAGCCCTTCCCTGTGAGACTAAAATGTGAAACTTCAGCACCATCCACCTCTCCCAGGTACTTGAGAGTAAGGATCTTGGCCCAAGGTTGATGCTAGTGTGAACACCATCTCCAGTACAGCTTGGTAGCCAAAGCTTTCCCATTCCACTCCACTCTGTGCAATCCTAGGCCACCATTATGCTTTGGCCAACAAACAACTTCCCACTTGAATAAGCTCCATTTCCTCGCCAAGAGGTTACCCGACCAAAGAAACTGCCTAAAAAGCCCCTTAAAAGCTTTGATGAAACTTGAGGGGGAAATCATCACAAAGCACATGTATATAGGAAGGGCCTATACCATCAACTTCAAAAGAGTAACTCTATTAGTTGTAGATAGCCATCTATAGGTCCAATGACCAACCAACCCTTGAAATTTATCAATCACATCTTGCCAAAAATGCCATGGAAGGTGGCACACATCCAGAGGGATACCAAGATAGGTAAAAGGTAGCTTCCCTACCTAAAACCTTCGGATTTTGGCAATAAAATTCTAGATAGGAATGGGGGTATTAAAGAAATAAACACACGACTTACTTTCATTTATGCTCTGACTTGAGGTAGCCATGTAGCAATCCAAAGTTTGCTGAAAAGCAACCGCTTCAGTCACCTTAGCAAAACCCATCAAAGTCAAATCGTCCACAAAATGAAGATGTGTTTGAGGAGGGAGAGAGTTGCTCCATTTCCATCCTTGAATGAGCCCATTTGCAACCTAAGACTTAATAAACCTTCCCAAACCCTTAGCCATTAGTATGAACAAATATGGGGATAAGGGATCCCCCTGCCGAAGACCTCTAGAAGTACCAAACAGATCAAATGACTCGCCATTTATGAGAACAAAAAAGGAGTAAGTCATCATACAACTCATGACATAGTCAATCCACTCCCTATTGAATCCAAAGACTCCTAGGATTTTGGTCAGAAAACCCCATTTAACTTTTTCATACACATTAACCATGTCTAACTTTATAAACATGGCATTTTCCTTCGAAGAGGCCATGGAATGTATAGTCTCAACTGCAATAACTATTCCATCCACAATCTGTATACCCACAATGAAGCCCCCTTGTTCTTTCGAGATCAACTTATCCAACCATGGCTTTAGATGCTCAATAATTAGCTTTGTAATGATTTTATACACCACATTGCACAAAGCAATTAGTCAAAAAGATCTAGGGATTAGCACCTTGACATTTTGGGATAAGAGCGAGGAACGTGGCATTCATGGCCTGCAACATTTTATTATTCCTTAAAGAATCCTACACATCCTCCAATAGATCGAGGCTAATCACTTCCCAAAATTCCTGATAGAACTCTGCCGAGAACCTGTTTGGAATAGGAGCCTTCCCTTTTTTCAATTGAAACACCACCTCCTCCAACTCCTTCATAGAAATAGGCTTTAGAAGAGAGGCTTTCATATCCATAGTCACCAAAGGAGAAATACAAGCCAAGATGGAAGTTTCTTCCTCACAAGCAGTTTGGGTATCTTCAGAGAAGAGGCCTGAGAAGAAGCGAACCGCCTCCCTAGAGATCTCCGAAGAGGAAGAAAGAACAAAACCCTCTGAAGAGTGAAGAGAAGAAATAATGTTCCCCTATCTTTGAGGCTTCACCGAGTTAAGAAAGAAAGAGGTATTCCTATCCCCTTCCTAAAGCCAGTCAACATGAGCATTCTATTTCCAAAAAAATTCCTCTCGAAGCTCCCATTCCTCTAGGTCTTTTACAACACTATCCTCTAACCTGCTCAAATCTGCATCTAGTCCTTGATCCTGAATCTATCTAGTAATAGAATCCAAGTGCACCAGGGAAGCCATTTCCCTTTAGAACACATTGCCAAACTGATACTTATTCCAATGTTTTAATTTATACTTCACATATTGAAGCCTCTTTACAAAGGAGTACATAGCTTTACCAAAAGTTGGTCGCCTTTTAGCCCACCATCTAGAAACCATGTCAAGAAGACTCTCCTCCCTAAGCCACATAAGTTGAAACCTAAAGGTCTGTTTCCTGAAACCACTAGCCAACCGAGTAGAGAATTTAATCGGCCAATGTTCTGATCCTCGCCAATCCAAAATTTCAAAGCTTGATAACCATATGTCACCAACCCAAAAACTAGAAACAAGAAACCTGTCTAATCTTTCAAAAATGGCATCATCTCCAAGCCTCGTATTATTCTAGGTAAATATGCCATTCAAAGGTTTAATATCCACCAGTTGAAGCCGAGCCAATTTTTCCCTAAGAAAATTAGAGGAGGGATCCAAAAGAGGCACCCCCCTTTTCTCCTCAAGAGAGGCAATTTCATTGAAGTCACCTGCCATAATCCAAGGAAGGAGGGATTCAAAGATCTTATAAAATTGATATGAGATCACAAGAGAATCTTACCAGAAACATTAGTCAGAGCATATATATTGGAAAGGAGGATTCTCTCCCTCGTCTCCAAACTAAGAGAAACTAGAGAAATGGAGAATCTACTAGAGAACCACCAAACATGAGAGATTCGTTGAGGATCCCATAAGAAAGCCAGACCTCTAAAGCTCCCCTGCACACCCACACACTAACATAAACCTCTATTCCAAATCTTAGATGCACTTTGCAACATATTGTCCATAGATAACTTTATCTCCTGGATAAAAACCAGATTCAGAGAGTGAGCACGAGCCAAGTCCTGAATAGCCTTTTGTCTAGGGATACTATTCATACCCCTGACATTCCATGATAGCACAAGCATCTCAAAGGGTGAGAGAAGTGAGTGTCCAAAGTGTTCACCGACCCAAATTCAAGCAACGTCTCACCAACTTAACTTTCTTGTGATCCTTCTTCCTACCCACCTTTTGGGCCTTATCGAGAGCACTCTTTTTCAGAGGCTTTTGTTGCACACCTAGAATAGGGGAAGAAGTTGAAGCTTTACTCTTGTCGGGATTACCAAAACCTGAACCTCTAGTAGGGAAAACACCAACTGCAAGAGAGACCAAAGAGGTACCAACCAACACACAAGGGTCCCCAAGCCCTACTTCAGGGGAGGGATCTAAAAAATCCTTCACATCCCCATAAGCCTCCATAGGTCCAAGAACTGAAGATGTGACAACCATAGGCTCATGATTAAGAGCAGTGGCAGGGGGAGCATCCACATACATGTCAGGTGATATCCTCTCCTTGTGAACTAGGGAATCTAGTGCATCAAACCTATTAAACAACCCCTCCTCATGGCGATCCCAAAAATTCCTCTTCTGACCTTGGCCTTCGTTTCTAAGCCTAACAGGCACAAACCCGTCTTTGTCCGGAGTCACCCCCTAAATGGGCCCTTTTCCCTTTTCAGAACCTGGATTTAATGGATCCATCCCACTACTTGAGTTACCCACACTAAAAGCACGTAGAAACCTCCTCTGAAGATGACCATACTCGCAACATAAACGACATCTGAATGATAGAGTCTCATAATCTAATAGCCGAGTCCAAGAACTAGACCCCACTGTTAGATCAATAGAGTCAGGTAAAGGCTAACTCAAATCAATCTCCACACAAACACATGCATAGGAGAAGATCCTCTTCTCTAGGGTCTACTGAGAGGGGCCAATCGGTTTTCCCAATGACATGGCAATAGACTACAAAATATCTCTCCTGCAACATTTAAGTAGTAGTTGAGGAAGGCAAACCCAAACCGAGACCTTGGATGGCAACTCTTCTTCTGAATTAAAACCTGCATGCCATGGTTTAATGAATAGTCCAACCTGATTATGGTCGAGGAAAGGAAGAGAGACCCTCATCCCTAAAAATTTTAAAATCAAGACATGATTGCTATAGTATTTGAGATCCTTGGCAACAACTTCCTTCTAAATCACCACCACAGGACATACTTGCAACCTTTCTAAATACCCATTAATATTTTGTAGTTTAAAACCACCACTTATGGATATTCTAGCACCAAGAGAGGATGGAGTGGGGACCCCCTCTCCCACCTCCACCATAACATCAATCCCCATTATCTCATCCATTCCAATCCACCAACGGCTCCAAAACCACAATCGTTCCTAATAAGAGCCCCCCCCCCCTCGTGGAGCCAAGGGTGAGGCTCAACCAGAGGAGATAATACACACCTCCCAACCAAAAAAAGAGCAAACCCACACCTCCAAACACAGATAGAAGGACTATCCAAACCCGAGGAGATAAGTGTAGCTCCCAGCAGAAGAAAGAAACAATCCAACACCCAACTAGAGGAGATCTACGCACCTTCCATCAGAAAGAAGAACAAACCAACATCTCCACACACATAGGAATACGCTGCAAAAAAGCCAAGCATAAAGTTTGAGCAATAAATGTAACACCCTCCTCAAATGCAAACACGACCCACCCCCACGCACAAGACAATTCAAGGAGCACAAATGAAACAAAAATTAGCGCATGCAAACACTCCCTTCAACATTGAGCCATGGCCACAAAGGCCGCAACCACACACACACAACGCTGAGCCATCAATCACCCACCAAATAGGTTGTATATTATATATAATAAAGACCTAAAATAATATAGGTTATCTTATATACCTATATATTATTGGTTATAATTTTTTTGGAGAACCTATATATAAATTAATATAAAAATATACATGATGAAAAAAAAATTATTAATGAAAACAAGGAGAGCATATAATCATTAAATTATACTATAAAATATTAAAAACATAGGTAACAAAGATATTAGTCTAATGGAAAGAATAATACAATTTTTATTTTATTTTACTATTTTAATAGTGTGAATCCAAATCTCTATAATATAGTTAATTGATTTTTGTGAGATTAATATAAAGATTTAATGAAATTACTTTATAAAGAAAAAAATGAAAAATCATTCTTTAAAAAAATGTTTACCTTGTTTTCCTACCTTGCTTTCCCTACAAATGGGTCAATAACACAACTTTTTAACCAATCATATACATAAGAGATAATTTTTATAATTTGTAAAGTTAAATATTTTACAAGTTGACTTTACAAAATTGAATTTTATTTTAATTTTTTTAAAATATTATTTTTGATTGGTTGAAAACTAAATTATTAACAACTAGTTAACTGAAAAAAGCCAAACTCATTACAATGGTACTATGTCAATGGCAAGTACTAATAATATTTGATTTAAGTCTAGTTTAGATATTGTCTTCGAAACAATATTATTTATATAAATAGGAAAACATTTATTATTTATTATTATTATCTAATATAAAACACACAATTTTAAATGTAAATCAAAAGAATCAAATTAATATTTATTACTAAATCATGCATTCAAAATAAACTTATTGTAGCAATTAAACCACAATATTTTTTTTAAGTATCTAACCATCATTCACATTTATTATCCACATGTAACAATGCATAATAAGCTATTCAAAATGCGATATGAGTCTACGTGAGTGTGTGAGTGCATCAAGGTTAACCATCACAAATAGTTCTTGTTGAGTGGCTAGAACATCTCTACCTCAACCATGTTCTCGTCTTTGACGAGTACCTGCATCCATTCACATTCAACTCAACATCAATAGGTTAGTTTCCCATAACATAGCTGAAGCAAAATATTACAATCACATCAGTAACATTTAATATTTATAATTAACTTTCCAATTTACACAAATATAACTTCATGATAATTACCTTTACACACGTGGAACTTGTACTCAAGTAAAACAACCATAGTAAATGTTTCATTAATATAGAATGATAATATAGTCCATAAAATGAGACATAACAACGAAGGGGAGTTTGCAATGTCATCTGTCACATAGGTGGGATCCAAGATATCAGTATCATCAACCATGCCCTCATGAATATCGGCCAAGTCAAATTCTTCAATTTGACTCAAAGTCAATGGGCAATAGTCCATTTTCCTTACCTCTTCTTCTGTCCTCAAATCTACCCAAACATCTTCAACTTTGTATACATGGGTTAAAGCTCTCTTTTTTTTTATCTTTACCCTTCTAAAATCAAAATTGGCTCTTATCTTCTAAAATTTCAATGTGACCAACTGCATTTCAAAATCTATAGCTTTAGCTTTTGGGGATGTAGCCATAGAATACCTACCAATTTCAATAGGAAATCTGAAAGCTGGTTTCTTAGATTCCATCTGCACTGCCATGATTTGTCTACATAGTTCAATCAACACAATCTTATCACTGGGGTACCTAGGAAGCATGTAAGGATACCCCATGAAGCAACCAACCCTCAAATAAGTGAATGTGGGGAACTAAAGGTATAAGCAGCCATATTTATTCACTTCTACCCATGCTTCGTCAAAAACCCTCTTCCTCTCCAATTCATATTCAAATAGACATAGGAAAGTAGCAAAGAAGGCATCAATGATTCTTTTGAAGTGATGAATACTTCCATCTAGAGTTATCTCAGAATAATACTAATAAACTAGAACTACTCTCCTATCCCTCTCTGATGTCAATCCAGGAAAGCTCCTCCTTAAGGCAGCAACATAGACAAGATACGATGCCATATAGAACTTAGATCAATTATGCACCTTTGTTAGTTGTTGATGAATGGAATTATTGATTTGAAATCCCCAGAACATTTGTTGCTTCCTCCTCATTATGATCCTGATGTACATATACATCCATTCATGGAAAGTATTAGATGTAGGCAAACCCATCACTCTACTTAGAAGAGTAATCAAATCACTAACTTCTTCAATGAAGTCACTTCGAGGAAAGTTCTTATGCCACCTTGAAAAATTTGGCCTTGTAGTCTTCAACCATCTATTATTGATTATCTTCTTAGCATTCTCAAGATTCTTATCATACTCCTGTGCATAATCAAAATCAATATCTACATATGTATCATGCTAGGACACATGAAAGCTATCAAATAATTTTGCATCCAACCTCATGATTACATTCCCATTGGAATCAGTGACACTCTGGTTATCTCTATTTTAGTTAGCCGCCACTTGAAGAACAAACTCTAGATTGTACACGACTATAGGGACAGCAGCCACCAGTTGAATATTACTTTCCACTACACACCTCATGGCTAGATTGAGTGGTTCTTGTTTGGTTCTTTCTACAAACTCAACCATGTCAACATAACCGATCTCAATATCCCGTATTTCTTCCACACTGGATGTCACTGATGTCACCAAAAAGACTCCTTGGTATTTATACTTCATGAATTTTGATTTTCTCGGAGAGGGATTATCATCTGAAGCATAACTATCCTTTGAAATGCAGACCTTGAGATACGTGCACAAGAGACTACAACACAAAATCAAAGGTTTTTGCATTTTTAAGAAAATTTGCTTGATTAAAAAATGTAAGGATGGGGGAATTCTTAGCAATGGCACGAGCTTTAAGGGGCTAAAGCATGATGGAGGCAAAAAAATGAGCAAAAGCGAGCAATTGGTTGAAAAGGAAAAATTTCCGAGTGTTAGAGAAATTTTGGGAAAATGGGTGTAAGAGTGCTAAAATTCAACGCCTTTGCATCTAGAGGTATTGGTTTTGTGCAAGGTTGGAAAATTTTGTTGCCCTTGCATATGGGTAAAATTTTGCAAGTGTTTGTAGATTCGGCAAAAATTGTCGATCGTGCATAGAGTAAGGTTTCTGGAGGATATGCATGGTTGGCAAAATTTGATAATCCTACATGGGGTAAAACGTTGCAAGGTCTTTGCATGGGTGGCAAATTTTACCGATCATGCATAGAAGTAAAAATAAACAAGTGTATGCATGGTTGGTGAAATTCACTGACCATGCATGATGTTGGAAACTTGGGGGAACAATCACAAAGGTAAATTGTAGGGTCGGTAAAATTTATCGACCATACACAGGGGTAGGTCAAATGCTTATAGAGTGTAAGGTCTGTAAATTTTACCCACCCTACATGGGACTATTTTTTGCACAGTTGTTAAGTAAGTATGATCGGCAAAATTTTCCAAACATACAACAACATAAAAACCATATGTAAGGCAATAAAAATCAATCACCATTACATTTGTGCGAGCTAGAGGAATCAATGGTATAAACTATTGACAGGAGTTTGACTCAAAAGAATGATCAATTGACAAAAACAACCGATTGATCTAACAAAAAAAGAAAGCTAAAAATCATAACTCAAAACATGATAAATAGAAAAAATGGAAATGAGGATGCTAGCGTTTAAAACTAGGGTTTTAGTTATCTTGTGAGGTGGAAAAGAGATCACAAAATGAACATTTTGAAACAATCAACACCAAGAATTAAGCAAACCCTAGAAATGCAAAATGAATACATTGTTAGGTATAAGGAAGAGGAGGAATGCAAAAACAAAATATATACTCGGAAATAGCGACGAGAAATGGCAGAATCTTTAATCTAAAAAAAGTTAGGCCAATCCATTCAAAGCCGCACAAAAGTTGACACAAGAGCTCCTTGAGGGTGCAGAGAGATCACGAGGGCAAGGAAAAAAACAATAATAAAAACAAAATCATAAAATCACTTTAAAAACCCTCAAAACGCCATTAAGAAATAGCATTTATGACACTCATGTTAACCTCAAGTTGCGAGGTCGGCAAATTTTGTCGCCTGTGCAACTTTGACAAAAGGACATCTAGGGTCGGTGAAATTCGCTAACCATGCATGTCACAGGAGCCTCCTAAAAATCCCTATTCAAGTAGGGGATGTATTTCATGTTCTTTACCCAGTCATTATGTTTTCATTTGCTCCTTATACTCTGTCCAAGAATAATCTATTGTAATGGGTTACTTGTTAAATAAACTTTAGAGCATAATTTATTCTTTAATATCGATGCACCTTAACTATAGTCTCCATTTCATACTATCTTAGTTACACTTTTCATGGACTAATTACAACTACTATTTTAGTCATATTACCATTCGTTCCCCCCACTTATCTCAAGTCTTAGCAGAATTATTTTGTCGGGTTCATGCATTCACTATTATTCTCGGGACATCTGGGACTCATTCATTCTATTTTCTATTGGAGGGGTGTGAGGCATGTTACTAAGTTCTTAAGTTTGGCACGGGCAGAAAGAACATTAGAAATGGATATAGGCCTAGAGTTGAGTTTTTATTTTGCCAATTTATCAAATTCCGAATGGTGATTGTAAATTAAATTGCCAATTTTCTTCACCTCCGGGATACATGGTCGCTAATAAATTTAGCTTGCTTGTTGCCATGTACTTATTCATATTAAACTCCCTCTTATGCAAATCGCAGCATTAATCTTGGGTCAAAACGTAAGACGGGAGGGTGTAATTGATTGGTAAAAATCCCCCATTTTTGCATACATTAATATATTTTGAACAACATTGTTCACAAGTAAATTGGAATTATTAACAAGGAAATTTAAATGGTCTTATGCCTAGTATTCGGTGAAATTATGGGCACAACCATAAATGATAATAGCAATATACTATTAACATCCTCGAATGATGTGTTTACTTGATTCGTGAGTTATTCGCGATTATTGTTAAATCAAGTAGCTTTATTTCATTTTATCTTCTTACTTATACGCCACTCCATGCGATAGGTTAGAGAGTAGGGGAGAGGGGTCCATAGTGGAGCACCCTAACTTCGTATTTCTCAAAATCTTATGTGGAAATTTCAAATCACTCCTAATTTTGTACAACAGTTTATTTGGCAACTTACATGCTTCTATATTTCGTTTTAGGGCCACATCATCAAATATGATGCCACATCAACATGTTTTTTGTTGAGGTATCCAAAAAGGCCCCAAAAAAAAGTGAGACTGACAGCGGTGCACTAAGTCATGTTTTATTGGTGCACTGATGTGGCATCACATGATTTGTCAATTTGTGTACTTAATGGATACAAAGTGTTTTACAATTGGATATTAAGGTGCTCCACTATAAGACCCAGTGAGAACTACTTCTATCCCTAGTATTGGACCTTGCTCCATTATGGGCCCCTCTCCCCTAATGTGACAAAGAAACTTAGGCAAATTTCCTTATATATGTGTTCCTACATATGATTCCTTATAAAGATTGTAATTTCTTTTTCTTTTTAAAAACATCATAGTTGTGAACTCATAGTAGAGTGAAGTTTGTAATGGGAAAGAAATTATATTACTTTAAATAGGAAGGATATTAAAAGATAAAAATAATTCTCATGTTTTAAAGATTATCTTAGATATATTATTTATATTTGAAAGAAATAAAAATTGATTTAGTTATAAATTTCATGTAATTGGTTTTAGTTATTTTAATTTTTTGTGAATCAATAGTTTCTTAAAGTTACTTTTGAGTTTCATATCTAATTATAGTTGGTGTTAAATAAGTTACATAGTCTTGATTATCTTGATAATAATGTCTCTTGTTAATTAGTTACCTTGTTGCTAACTATGGAGTTGATTTAGAGAGATAATAGTTTTTTAGTAGGAAATAATTCTTATATTTAATATTGGGGATTAAGATAAATAGACTAATTGGTGAAATAAGGTGTTAGAGAGAAATGTTATTGATTATATTATGTTTGTTTTGTGCATTGTAAATAGGGAAGTTAGAAACATTAAGTTGTTAGAAAAATTTGATGTGGTTGAAAAAGAGAAAATATATCGTCTTATCGTAAAAGTCATCCAAGTTTGATGTTTTCTTGTTATAAGATCATTATATAAAACATACTAGATAATTGACTAAATACCCATTAGGCTTATGATAATTGCCAAGTGAAAATTTATAGGCAAATAATTGTTGAAAATTTGGGAAAAGTCTCTTCATTGTATATATCATCTATGTAAGTTGAAAGATATGGTTTGTAAACAACTTTCCAAATACTAAAAATGTGCATACAAATATCTATAGATGCTTGCATGTATTAAAGTAGAAACAAAGATATTGAACTTAATTCATAGAAAATTCCTTTAGAAAAGAAAAGGATAGGACAAGTTAACGAACATATCTATAAGCTTAATTAATTTTTTATTGAAGATTGTTTATTTATGGATCACTATCTAAAGCTCTTTAATTATTCTAGTAGTTTCTTGATGGGTGTGTAAAGGAATCGTTAATGATGATTTAAATATTCTTTTGAAGTTTATTGTTTTTTATTTAATTACTAAAAGTAATCTAAGTGTGTTAAAATATTTATTGGGATATTTATAATTTATGTTTAGATAACTTCTTTAGTTATTTTAAATTATTTCCTAATGAACGAATGGATACAATGTACTTGATTGTTTATTATCCTTAGGGTTTATTCATTGAGTATATTCATGTGTTTAAAGTTTGATTTGATGTTTTCATTTTGATGTGTCTACCCTTTGAGATGCTTGGTTTGGTGGTGATTTTTCATCAGTTCGTGTTGGATTAGTGGAGTTTGGGTGAGTTCGTAATGGTGCAAAATAGAAGTAGTGTCTAAATCTTGGAGTATTTATGTTGTGATGCAAGGATTGCATGAATTGAATACTATGTTGTTCACTGATTATTGTGATTGATTTGTATGGAATTGTTTGTATTAGCTTTGATTGAGTTTGAAGATCTTGTTATGATATTTCCACTCTTATTCTTCACTTGTCGTTTTGCAATTGTGAATTTTTATGTAGCCATTTTGTGTTTCCATGTTGTGAGTCTTTCTCTTGTGCTAACATTGGAAATAAGAAGACATTATGTGATGACTTTTTGTAGTCATATTTTGAGATGGTTGGGAACTTGAAGTGTTTGAATTACCTTCAGTAAGAGTTTGTGGTTCTTTGGTGTTTTAGGCTTCTAGAGGCAATGGTGAAACTTGATTTATGTTGATTTTTTTATGGCTGGACCTTTGTGATTCATTGATCTTATATATGATTTGGAGCTCTTATGGGTGTTACCTTGTACATGGTGTTGACTTTTGATGTGGCTTTGGGCGAGAAGGTTCATTCCTTGCATACGTACTTGGTTCTCATGATTTTAGTACTTTGTGTGATGAGGTACACCCCTTGCATGTTTTTGGTTTGGGTACCTGTAGGGAGAGTGGCTCTTCACGGGGGCCAACACACAAAGGGGTTGTCAGGATAACCCATGGAAGATTTTCCTAAACAAGTGATAATGTAATTAATGAACTAGTGGGTTTGGGTAGTTAAACACTAAACAAGATTAATTATGTGCCTCACCCATACTGTTAGTGCTTTCATAGGCTAAGGATGGGATGAGAAGATCTAGTTGGTAAGATCATTGTCTTGTCCTCATGAAAGGTAAGTGGTTCTGCATGAGTCACCCTATGGAGTGGTGCCTTGAGATAGGAAATCAGGATAACCATAGATGGAGGCGGCACTTTGTGATAGGTTGTATGGATAATCCATGTAAGGCCATACAATGACACTCTCCTACAATACCTATTTATTTTCCCTTGTTTGAATGCCTTTGGGAGTGATTGATTATATTTTTTTGATGCTGTTTATGTTGGTGTTGTGTTAGCCTTGTTTGCTTGACCTTGTTTGGATGTGGGTCCTTTCTTGTCATCTCCTAGCATGGGGGGTGGACCTTCGGGTCCATGTGGTCGGGTGGAACATGCTATGCACCCCATTGGGTTCCTAGGTTTTGTTTGTGATGCGGAAGTAGATGCAGAGTTTTCAGAGCTTCACTTGGTTGAAGACTATTCTACGCTTTGTACCTTATTCTTCATTGATGTATTATTCATGTACTTGATGTGCTCTTCCCGTTTATATAAGGGAAGCATTATGTAATGTATTATTGTATCCATGATGTGTTGTATTTGTGGAAATATGATCCACAATTGTAATATTGAACTATGAATTGAAATGTAATAAAATGATGTATCTATCATTTTCATATCTATTGATCATGGATGGTTGTATGTTATCATTGTGTTATATTGTGAATGTGCACTTCTATTGTTATCTCCTTGGCATTGGCTTTAACGATGTTTTTGGTTGGGAACGTTTACGTGTAATGCAACCATGTAACCCCATGGGACTAGTTAGGTTTCGTTATGTAATATTGTATGGTTACTTCGTTAATAGTTATTACATAGTTGTTATCTTTTTCTCTTTCAAAAAAAAAATAGTGCGGTAATCTGTTAGTTGTTGTCCGTTGGGGTTTGTGTGGTGGGGCGTTACAATGCATTGCAAATTTACTTTAACATGTAGTGGCAGAAAAAAAAGTCAATCCTACATTATCAAATTTTTTTTGAACTCCCAAAAACTAAAATTTGTAATTGAACTTGTTCAACAAATTTTGAAAAACCAACAAAAAATGGTGATTAGATGGACATTCTAAGACTAGGAACTTGTGCATGAGGACAATTGTGATTGCCTCATTCTGCGTGCTTAGAGTTGTAGGCTACGGAATGGACAAGTTTCATAGGGGTCATCCTACAAATTAAGCATAGCTGAATTTGAGGATAGCAGTTGGCTCTAATGGGGGAGCTTCCTTTGATCATCCTTTGAAACGATCGAAGGGAGAATAATTCCAGTCTCTAAGTGCCTTCATCCATCCATTGGGCTATAGAGTTAGGTGACACAACAAGAAGACACAAAAATACTTAAAAGAAAAGGACTCAAAACTATATAAATATTCACAAACTTATCTAATGCTTCATTGTGAGAAAAGCTTTAGATGTTGTCCATTGTGATGTAGTAGAAAAGGCATCCCATCCTGATACTCCAGAAGGAAACTATTTTCACCACAGATCTGATGAATGAAAAAGGGGCCTCTCCATAGGGAATCAAACTTCCCATGCATTCCTTTCATCTCTCTCCTTTTGTCCCACAATAGGACTTGATCACCGACCTTGAAACTTTAGGATTTTGCCTTCTTGTCAAATAGTTTCTTTACTTGACTTTGATGTTCTACAATACAATCCACCACCTTTAAATGTTGTTCCTAAAGTTTAGAAAGGAACATTATGTGTTTTTCAATAGAGCTATGAAAGGTTCCATCTTCAATGGCCTTAGCCAACTTCAAAGCGGGCAAGTCCAGTGTGATTGGTATTTTGGCATTCAATCCATACAAAAGTTGAAATGGTGACATGTCGATTGCTCTTTTGGGGGTAATAGGATCTAGCCACAATGCATCAAACAATGTTTTGTGTTGAGTCCTTTGATTCTCATCAACCAACTTCCTAATGATAGTAACCAAGTTCTTATTGCTAGACTCGGCTTGACCATTCCCTTCAGGGTAATAATTAGATAAGTGAGCAAGAATGATTCCATAATCAAAGAAGAAACTAGTTATCGCATGGGAAGAAAAATAAATAGCATTATCTTCTACTATTTTTTTGGCATGCCAAACCTTGATATGATATTTTCCTTGAGAAACTTACAAACCACTTCAGACGTGGCATGCTTCACCAAAATATCCTCCACCCATTCGGTAAAGTAATCAGTTGTTGTGAGAACATAGCTATGGATGACACTTGAATGTGGATGCATTGTGCCAATCAAGTCGATGCCCCACTACTAGGAAGGCTCCTTGATCAATACCGCCTTGAGGGGTAACCCTGCTAACTTGGGTTTCCCCACAAACTATTGACACAACTCACACTTACACACCCAATTATATGCATCTTGGAAAAGTGTGGGATAGTAATATCTGGCTCACAAGATCTTGTGAGCCATCACTAGTGCCAAGAAATATCCACCACATGCTAAACTATGAAAAAAACTCCAACATTTTTCCTTGTTGCGCTTTATCAACACAACGTAGAAAAGTTTCATCAATACTCCTCTTATATAAACTATTATTCTGTAGGACAAAGTTTGCAGCCTTAAGTTTGATCATCCTCTTCTCTTTGTGGGACAATTGTTTAGTACATTCCCTATAGTTGAGGAAATGTACAATATTGGAGTACCATTCATCTGTTGTACTAACAAATAGAACTGTGGGAACAACCTCATTCTTTGCTTATTCCTCACCACTATTTTCTTTTGGTACATTATCAAACAATCAACTGACACAAACCTTTCCCACATACCAATTTGGTGGGCTTGATGTCTAGATCATAATCCTGGATTTTAGAAATCTAGTTGCTTCTCTTACTCCCAAACTCTTGTTGAGTCAAGATAGATTTTACTACTAAATCTGGTACCAATGCAGTAGTGTGAGAGTTCAAGATGTAGTACTTGAAATGTTTAACTACCTTGATGACAACATAGGCATGTTTCTCCATAGTTGAATACTTGATTTCATGAGTCTTCAAAGGGAAACTCATAAACACAATTGGAGACTTGATACCTTCCTTGTTCTATTGTACCAAAATTACTGACAGAGTGTGTTTGAAAGCATGGTTATACATAATAAAATCCTTAGTATAATCCAGGAAAACCAAAACTGGAGCATGTGCTATGGTTTTCTTGATGTCCTCAAAAGCTTCTTTACCTTATGAACTCCATATAAAAGTAGACTTCCCTTTCATCATATCAATAATATGACGAGTCTTTTCTGCAAACTGTGGAACAAACCTCCGTAGAAAGTTTACTTTCTCGAAGGAGTTTATTGATGTCTTACTTGAGGGAAAAGTAAGACCCTGGATAGATTTTACCCACTCAAGATCAATCTTGGTACCTTCTTTGGACACGATGTTCCCAAGGAGCTTACCTTCTATCACCCCAAAAATAGACTTCCTAGTATTGAGGGAAATTCCATGCTAATGACATCTTTCCAAAACTTGTCATAAGTGATATGCATGATCTAAATAATTATTTGAAAAGATAGTTAGATCATCAAGATATAGAATAATGAACTTACCCGTTTCATCATGAAAAGCTAGGTCCATTTCTCTTTGGATGGTAGAGCTAGCATTGATCAATGCAAAAGGCATTACACGATATGCAAAAGTACCCCATGGAGTTGTGAAAGCAATTTTATGCTCATCTTCTTCACTAGCCTCCACCTGATTGTAACCCGAGAAGCCATCTAACATACACAACATTTTTGAACCCATCAATATTTGAAGGACTTGATCCATCACTGGCAGTGGGTAATTATCTTTTAAATATGACTGGTTCAGATTTCAAAAATCCACACAAATGGAGATTTCTTCATTCTTTTTCCTCACTGGGACAATATTTTATATCCAGGTAGAATGATGGATGGGAAAAATTATTATGGAATTTAACATCTAAATCTTAGCGAGAATGGTGCCTAAGATTTTTGGATTATACTATCTCCGCTTTTTCTTGTAAAGTTAAGATCCAAACTTGAGTGGAATCTCGTGTTGGACTTCCTTCAAATGAAAACATTTCAAGTCATCATATGAGTATGCCAATAAATCAATGTATTGACATAAGAGCGTTACAAACTTGAACTTTTCTTCTATCATGCAACATTTCCCAATATTGACCAACTTGGGACCCATCTTCATGCCCAAATTGACTTGCTCAACTTCATTTGATGAATCCGAACAAGATTGTTGTTGACGTTTGATGTAGCAGTCATGTTTATCAAAAAGTTTCTCAAGAGAAACCAAACCTTTAGGAATCTTATTCCCCTTGAGCTGCATATTTCTTCATCAATTTTTGAATTGACTTCAGAAATAGATTCTCATGGAGGAGAGTCACTTCCTTTGAAATACAACTCATTGATTTTTTTTTACTTTTCCAAGAATGAGATGATTTGATCATCACTATTGAAGATTTTCCAATGGGTAGAATTGTCTGAAACACTTGGTTGAAAGACCAACTCAATGGTATATTTACTACCTTTAAAATCCTTGTGGAACCATAAGAGTAGCTGACACAGCCAAAGAGTCTACTCTACCATTGTATTCCCTTGGAATGACAATAATGTTGAAGGCGTAGAAATCTTCTACACAATCCCAAACTTGATTACGGTAATTCCTTAGTCTTTCATTATTTGACTGGTAAAGGTTCCTTGCCTGGAAAACAACCAACTCAATATCACCCTATGCATGAAGATTTTTTATTTCCTCATTCTTTACAACAACTATGCCTAACAACAAAGCCTCATACTCAGCGGTGTTGTTGGTATTGTCAAATTGTAGTTTGAAGGAAAAAGGGAAAAATTCCCCTTTGGGAGATACAAGGACTATCCCCAATCCAGATCCAATAGAGGAACAATTGCCATCAAATTCTAAAGTATAGACATCATCTGAACCTTTAATTCTTGCAGTTTCAAAATTTGGATTTTCTTCAGTTGAAGAATAAGAATCTTCTATCATGAGATCCTCATTTGAATCTTCATCAAGAGACTCATATATTTCATTAGTTGTCAGCAAATAATTATGCATTCCAAATGACTCAAACAATATCTGAGCTTTTGGCTCATCAAATTTTGTCACAGTGTATTTGGACTCTCTTTTTTGAAGGAGATTTTGCATAATACCCTTGACAGGTATTCTAGCTTATGACCAATCCAGGTTTATTTTCCCACCAACATCCTTACATAAATTTTGTCCCAGTAATATCCCATATGAGGTTGGGATGTCAACTACCAAGACTGTCATTTTGATCCTTTTTTTTAGGAAAGCTATGAATGTGAACTGCACATCCTTGATATGCCCTATCAGAGGCACTTGTTTTATCCCCATGGAAAAAAAAGCCAAAATTTTTAGTTAATGTCAAGCCTAAAGCATTTACTACTTTGACAGGCATGACATTATCAGAAGCACCTGAGTCTATGATGTAATTGTTGATCTTATGGCCATTAATAAGCAAAGAGATATAAAATGGTTCTATTTTCCCTGTGGTGGATGTAGGAGAAGCAACTAGATTGCTTTGGTAGGTTTTGCTTTAGGAGCAACAGGGGCAGCTTTGAAAACATCCTGGCTATTAGTGGCAACCTTACTTTTAACAAATTTATCTAACCTATCAAATTGATCAAGATTAGCTCATAGGTATTCAAGCTCTGACATTTGAATTTTTGTCCTTATGGCATGGTCTGTGATATCAAAATGTTGTTAGGGACTAGTTACAAAATAAAAAACATTCTCATTCTGAGGTTTGGCATTTGAGGTATTGGTCCTAGGTATAGAAGGTGAAGCAAGAGGATCAAATGCACTTACTTGTTTGTAACCTGTCACATCCTTTAGTTGAAAAGCAAAGGAGTGCCCCTCTTAGCAATGGTAACTGCAAGTTGAGGATCTTCCTTTGACTTCCCTTTATCAGCCACTTGTTGATGACTGAATTGATTTTGAGACTGGGTAAAAATAGCATAGGATTCACCGTAGGTGTCTTCTTCTTGTTTTCTGTCATCTTCAAAGTTTAGGAAACCAATGTTAGAGTCACTGGCTACTTCCTCTTCACCCTTCATGAAGAGGTTAGAATCATCTTCTTGATCATGTTCTATTTGAAGAAGATTTTCTTGCTCTAATTCATAATAACCAACTACTGCATTCACAGGTGGCGCTTCCAAAGCAAGTCTTCCTTGTGATGGAGGAAGCTTGTTTTGATTATGATTCCTTGAAGCATTACCTTGGTAATCTAGAGCATTAGGGAATGTCCTCCTTGGAATGTCCTTATAGGAGAGAATGGAAAAACTTTGGAACATCTTCTTTTTGAGAGCCAACAATTCATTGGCTAGCTTTTATGGGTTGCAAGATCATGATGGGCCAAAAAGTGGTGATATGATGGGTATGCGGTTGACGACATTGTTTTTTACCCAAATTGATGAAATGAAAAGGGTTTTTAAAGGAGATTCTCAACTTTCCACCAATATAAATTATGCTTTACTTTGAATTTAATAAATAATTATTATTCATTTTCTATTTGAATTACGACTAAAGTCCTGATTGATAGGCTGGTTGAAAAACATCTATAGCTTTCAAACGATATCACATTTTTTGAATCTGAAAAATGTGTCGCATTCTATTCTTTACATACTATAAGATTAAATAAAAGGATTGAATTTCATGAATTTTTGACCCAGTTAAGGTGGTTAGACATACAAGTTTGTATAATTTTTAAAAGTTGTAATAAAAAATTCATAATTAATTATTTACATGGAAAAAAATTACAAAAAAATATGCATCACATGAGGAGATGAGTCCTCTACTTATATCTAAAATCTTATAAAAAAATATTATCATTTTATTGTGGTTAGGGTGGTCAGACAAACACCTACTTATTTTTTCGCTGAAATTTAAGTACTACTGCATTGAAATTTCAATTTTTCACCAAATAGATTATTATTTTTTAAATAAACCTAGTAGTTTAGAAACTAGATTCAATTTTATACAGATTATATTCTTACATATTTTTGAAATAATATAGATAAATTATTTAAATTTTTATGTCAAGGTGCCTAACTCTAATTTTTCTAAATTTTTTGCCACTTAAGGGCATGTTTTTTCCATGATGATCCTGTACATACCCTTATACGATGGGATTTATGGTACTTGTAGAAGGTGCATTTGAAGAAGTCTAACCTTTGGATCTACTTATATCTTTCCTTATTTTTCCACCAAGGATTAGATCATGTTCAATTTCAGTAGCTAGACTTTGGGCAGCCGCCAAGTCAGCTAGAATAGCCCTTCGTAACAGAAAGCTTACCTTTGGAAACTGGGTGTTAATGAAGAAACACTTCTGGTTTTCAGCTATTGGTTGAGCAATGGCAAAAATTCTATTTATCAACTTGATTTTTTTCTATGAACTCACACATGGGTTCCTATGACTCTTTCTTTATTTGCATAAGCTGAGCCAATAAGGTGTGTGCATCATCTATTGGTTTGAACCTTGCTTCAAACTTGGTTCAAATTACATTCCAACCAATTATAGTGCTTGTTGGAAGGTAATAAAACTAGTTCAGAACCACTCCTTGAAGTGTTTCAACAAACAACCTCATGGATACATCTTCATGTTCTACTCCAATAAAACCACATATAATATATAAAGCTGCAATGTGTTCATCAGGATGTTGCTTACCATCATTGTAGAACTTGGGAAAGTTCTTATAAGAACTATGTGGTAATTCATCTAGTGGTTGAGCCAACTTCAGAAGCTTGAAAGAATTACCCCACTGACCTTGAGTGGCTTGACCTGGAGCAACCATTCTTCCTTGGTTGCAAGGAGGAATAAAAAACCTCTGAACACTTGTGGTAGGTAAAACTCTATGAACACTAGAAGCTTCACTTGGTATAGGATATCTCACATTAGTAGAAGGAAAAATTCATGTGCACTAAAGAGGTGATCTCGTGAGTGCAGTAAGAAGATTGAAGTTATTCTATTGCATAAATTCAAAATTAGGATCTACAAATCCTTGAGTTCTTTTGCTTTGTGTATACCTTTGTTTTACTAGAGTGCAATGTTACAAACAAAATATCAATAATACAAAAACTTATTACAAAATATAAGGCCAGTATACTTCAACCAAAGGCGAGAGGCTCTTGGTTGCACGTTTGGTAGCTAGTAGAGTCATCAAAAACTTTTGGGGAATATTTTGTTGTAAACTAACTGACAATAAATTGGTTATATCAACCATAGGGTAGGTGCATGAAGTTGGGTTACACTTTTGTGGCCAACTTAAAAAATAATTGGAAATGATATAATGCAAGTGTGTTACAACAAGCTCACGTTATTTAATTTTAAAAGCAAAAAAAAAAGTGAAAGCTATTCATTTTCTCTTTTATGTTTTTCTGCTATGCCCGTGGCCAAAAACCCTCATTTTTGTGCTTGCATTCTAGGAGGAATTCTTCAAAATTTATCAACAATAGTTTCTTTTCGTTTGCAAAGATGGTGCCACGATGACGAAGAGGTGCAAGAGGTAAGTATTGTTTGCTATTTGTTTTGAATTTCTTAGCTTCAAGTTGATTTTGTTTGTTTTAGGTTAGATTTGATTTTTTTTTTTAATTTGTAGGAGATACAAATAATCCTAAAAATCCTCAACAAGAAGAATAGGCACTCAACAAAATTTGAAGAGTGAAATTGAAAACAACAAAAAACAAATTGGGGATCTTATCAATAGGTTGAGTGATCCAAATGCTTCAACCACAGAAAGAATGACACTAGCAAATCCAATGAAAGAGATGTTAAAAAATGTAGATTCAATAACCCAACAAATAACAGGATGGCAAGATAGGAGGCAGGCAGCTAGGGCATATTATGCAGATAAACTATCATATAAACAAGTAAAAGATTTAAAAATTACTAAAGGTGATTTGTGCTCTCTATTCACTGGCCCTAGAACAAATCAAAATCTTAGCCTCAATGCGAAGAGGTTTCCTATTCATTGGTGCCACCACCAAGAGATTAGGAACCATTTTTATGATAGGTGGTACTTGGTCTTTGATTACCCACTGTGCAATAATTGTGAAGTCCCCCAATATTTTCTTAGGAAACTATTACAGTGAGTTCGTATTGAACCAAATCCCAAATTATTTTGATATGAGGGAGTTCCAGGGGAGAGGTTGGGGGTCGGCTCAGGATAGGCCCGGTGCACAGCTAGATCCTGCGTGATAACGGAGACGACCTCTCTCTAGGCCGCCTCGTGAGCACATTGTTATGCCTGTCGTTGCGAAGGAGAGTGCTGATGTAGAGACATTGCATGCGATCAACACTTTGACCTAGAGTGTCATCCATCATACTAGCCCTATTGTACAGCGTCATCCAGGGGAGTCTTTGGGTGGTTGCTTTCGAACCCATGTGTGTCAATATTGTGGGGTGACTAAATCTATCAACTACCACAAAGATACTATCAAAAACTTTTTGGGTTCTAGGAAACCCCAAGACAAAGTCGATAGTTACACACTCCCAAGGCCTATTGGGAATGGGTAGTGGTTGATAGAGTCTTGAATTTGATGAAGTTCCCTTTTCCCTTTGACATATTGTGTAGCCTTCCACATACCTTCTCACATCCACCTGCAACTTTGGCCAATAGTAAAATCTCCTAACTTGTTCTAAGGTCTTGTCAAGGCCAAAGTGACCTTCAAGACTTCCACTATGTTTCTCCTTTATGATATTCTCCCTCATTGAGAATTTATGCACACACAATTGGATTCCTTTGAAGATAAAACCATTCTGTAATAAAAATTCAGAGAATTCACCATGAAAAGAATTCAAATGTTGGTCACAAACATTGTATACCTTCTTGAAATATGAATCTTCATGATACATATCCTTCAATGCTTCAACCCCCATGCTTTGGAGTTGGATCTCTCACACTACAAGTGACCTTCTACTGAGAGCATCTACCACCTTCTTTGCTTAGCCCTTCTTATGCTTTATTGTGAAAGTATAGGCTTGTAAAGACTCTACCCACTTCATGTGCCTCTGACTGAGTTTGTCATGTGCATTTAAAAAACTCAAGGCATGATTATCAGTATAAACAACAAATTCTTTAGGTAACAAGTAGTGCCTCCACTTTTTGAGGGCTTGGACCATAGCATACAATAGCCCCTATTGCTTGATTGCTAGCATCACACTCAATGGTAAAACATTTATCAAAATTAGGGAGCACAAGTATAGGCTGTTGTGCTACTCTCATTTTCAGATATTCAAACCCTTTATCAGCCTCATTGGTCCAAGGAAACTTACCTTTGTTACCTCCTTTGATGGTGTCCAAGATTGGTGCACAAATTTGGCTAAAGTTCTTAATGAACTTCCTATAAAAGCTTGCAAGTCCATGGAAGCTTCTCACATCTCCCATGGATTTTGGTGTTGGCCAAGTAAGAATAGCATCCACCTTTGAAGGATCCATCTTCAAACTTCCCTTGGTGATGACAAAACCAAGGTAGACTAGTTCTTCCTTCATGAATTCACTTTTCCATGTTGATCAACAACTTCTCCTCTTATAACCTCATTAGTACCATTTCAAGGTGCTTCAAATGTTCTTCTTTAGACTTGCTAAACAAAAGGATGTCATCTAAATAAACTACAACAAAATTTCTAATGAAAGGTCTCAATACCTCATTCATAAGGTGCATAAATTTACTAGGGTCATTTGATAACCCAAAGGGCATCACCAACCAATCATAGAGCCCTTCATTAGTCTTAAAAGATGTCTTCCATTCATCCCCCTCTCTGATCCTTATCTGATGGTACCTACTCTTTAGATCAATCTTGGAAAAGTAAGATGCTCCTGATAGACAATCCATGAGGTCCTGCATTCTTGGCATTAGAAACCTATATCTGATTGTGATCCTATTAATCGCTCTTGAATCAATGCAAAGTGTTCAATTCCCATCCTTCCTTGGTGCTAGGATAGTAGGAACAAAACATGGGCTCAAACTCTTCCTCACTAGCCCTTTATCCATCAACTCTTGCACTTGTCTTGCAATCTCCTCATTTTGAGTAGGTGTCATCTTGTATGTAGCCTTATTGGGAAATGTTTCCCCTAGAATCAAATCAATATGGCGGCTTATATCCCTAATGGGAGGTAGGGAACTAGTTAATTCATTCACCGTTATGTCCTTGTACCTTTCCAACAACTCTTGGACTTCCTTTGGTGCATCTTCCTTCTTCTTTGTGGGTAGATATGCTTCACTTTTTGGCTTCATAATCATGAAGAATCCTCTTCCTCCTCCTTCCTTCAAGGTCTTCATGAACTCCTTCTCACCCACCATCAAAACACTAGGTCCTTCATGCTTTTCCTTGTCTTCTTCTAGGAGAGGTGAAAGGTTGTAAGTCTTCCCACCCTTCACAATGGAGTATGTGTTCTTCTCCCCATCATGCTTGGTCTTCCTATCAAACTACCAAGGCCTACCATAAGTATATAGCTTAATACTTGTACTCAAAATTTTGTTCATTAGATCTCATACATTATAAGTCATGGCGTGGATCTTGCTATTGTAACTTTTTTATGATTGAATAATTTGTTGTTTTATTTTCAGATGTTGGTTGTAGGAACACCTCCAAATGTTACAAGGGAAATGGATATCAGTGTCTCATCCACTATACAATCCTCCATGGCTCTGATAGAGGAGGTATGAGGCAGATTACTAAATTTCAATTTACATTTGTTGTTATAGATGTTAGTTTTATAGAAAAATCAAACCATTATTGATTCACAGTTTAATTCCTATTCGGATGGTTTATATAGGGCTTGAGCATCAACATGCAAATATTTCCATCGTGGAGAGTGATGATGAGATGGTTGTAAGTGATTATTTTGTTAAATATATCTTTTCTTATAATGTAATTTCTATATATTAATGTCTTTACTTCTTAGTGTAACAGTTAAAACTTCACCAGGAGCTAAACAATAGGAGCAGCAGGAGCACTCCTCAAGCACAACAGAAATGAGTGACGGAATTATCGCCATAAAATCGCTAAAAAAAGGGAAAGAATTTATTTCCAAAGCATGGAGAGAAATGAATTTTGATTCCAGAGCCCTTTGTTGTATGCCTAGACATGACAATTTTGTACATATCTTGTATTGGATATATTTGACATTGTATGCCTATATGGCATTCAAGCGTAAGCCTATATGGCTATTTTGTAACTATATTTTATACTTATATCGAAATATATTGATGTATGTGTACATGGCTATTTGGTTAATACAAATCTTTTTTTATCGATGGTGTCCATATTTTCTCTTTTTGACAATTTCAAAAGCATGGTTGCATACAAATTAGGCAAAAGACTTTTCCTTTTAGATTAGAAATGCATGGAAGTTTCAAAAAGTATCCTAGATATTACAAAAATATATGTGTTTATACCATAGCAAAAAAAATCTTTTGGGGAAAAAATCGGCAAACCAAAAGTATAAGATTTTTTTTAAAAATCGGGAAAAAGTCTAGAAAAAATCAGAAAAAAATCAGATTGAAAAAAAAGGTAAAAAAAAGTAGAACAACAGATAAAAACTTTTTAAAACAAATTTAAAGGAATTTCGATAGCATAGAGATATAGAGAGAAAATAAAATAAAGAGTTTAACTAATAAATTGTAAAAAATAGTTTTTTATAGTTTATATTCATATCGTTGATTACATTGCATTGCACATATTTCAAACTCAAAGCATTGCTTCACATTGCATAACTAATATCTAGATGTTGATAGATGAAAAAATTTCAATTACAATATAGTTTTTACAAAGTCAACCTAAGTAGTTATGCAATTACTTCACATTGAATAACTAATAACTAGGAGTAGCTCCCAATTGCATTTGCTTGTCATGGAATTCTATGAGACCACATTTCTTTGAGGCATTTTTTCAAACAATTCATTGCCTTGTCTATACTACCACATTTTTGATACATGTCTACCAAAGAATTTTGTCAAATAGTTCACTGCCTTGTTCCTATGGCTGAAAGCCTAAAACAAGTGCTTTCGAATAAGCTATGGATGCTTTGAAAAAATCTATCAAAAGCATAATAGTAAGCAATATCATAGACAAGGTAGTGAACTCTTTGAAAAAATTCCTCAAAGAAATGAGGTCTCATGGTGATGGAATGCCATGACAATCAAAAGCATTTGATTGTCATGGCATTCCATCACCATGAGACCTCATTTCTTTGAGGCATTTTTTCAAAGATTTCACTGCCTTGTCTATGCTAACACATTTTTCATACATGTCTATCAAAGCATTTTATCAAACAATTCATTTCCTTGCTGCTATGACTAAAAGCCTAAAATAGGTGCTTTCAAACAAGCTATGCATTGTCATGGCATTCCATCACCATGAGACCACATTTCTTTAAGGCATTTTTTCAAACAGTTAGTTTCCTTGTCTATCCTACCACATTTTCAATACATGTTTACGAAAGCATTTTATCAAATAGTTCACCTCCTTGCTGCTATGGCTAAAAGCCTAAAATAGGTGCTTCCAAGCAAGCTATGGATGCTTGGAAAAAATCTATCAAAGCATAATAATAAACAATAGCATAGACAAGGCAATGAACTGTTTGAATAAAAGCCTCAAAGAAATGTGGTCTCAATGGTGGTGGAATGCCATGACAATCCATAGCAATTTTCTTGTCATGGCATTCGCCATGCCATTCCATCACCATGAGATCAAATTTCTTTGAGGCATTTTTTCAAACAGTTCGTTGCCTTGTCTATGCTACCACATTTTTCATACATGTTTACCAAAGCATTTTATCAAACAGTTCACCTCCTTGCTGCTATGGCTAAAATCCTAAAATAGGTGCTCCCAAACAAGCTATGGATGCTTGAAAAAAATTTATCAAAGCATAATAATAAGCAATAGCATAGACAAGGCAGCGAACTATTTGAATAAAAGCCTCAAAGAAATGTGGTCTCAATGGTGGTGGAATGCCATGAAAATCCATAGCAACTTGCTTGTCATGGCATTCGTCATGCCATTCCATCACCATGAGACCACATTTCTTTGAGGAATTTTTTCAAACAGTTCCTTGTCTATGCTACCACATTTTTCATACATGTTTACCAAAGCATTTTATCAAACAATTCACTGCCTTGCTGCTATGGCTAAAATCCTAAAAAAGTACTTTCGAACAAGCTATAGATGCTTGGAAAAAATCTATCAAAGCATAATAGTAAGCAACAAGCTATGGTCTTATGGTTTTTTTTCACGCAAAAAAATTAGTGTGATTTTATTCACATTTTTTTGCAGGTTATAAACACTTTTTTTTGCCAATTTTGTTGTTTTAAATGACATTCAAGTTTATGGTGGTTTTGTTTTTTATATGATGATATGTGATATTCTAATCCTAATTCATGCTTCTACGTTGCATAGATATATATTTTGTTTTTACATGTTTTTTTTACCAACGAACCCAAAACGAACTGAACCCCCCTCCAAAAAATTTTGGCCAAACCGGGGAACCGAACCCCCAAACCTGAACCTCAAAACCTATTCCAACACTCTTCATTTTTCCTGCACAAACTTAATTGACCACCAAATTATGTTTCCCCTTGAATTTGCCACATTTACTCCCTCAAACCTCTCTTTTTCATTCAAAACCCCTATTTTCCCAACTAGGGCATGTCATGCCATAACATACTTTTGACCTCCCTTGTCCTTGCAGACCTTTTTAACACATGAAACTCCACAATCTCACCCTATTTCCAACCTATTCTAACTTATTTTCAAGCGATTTCTTGTTTTCACCTCTTCTAGCCTTTCTTTTAAGGGGCCTCAATTTTGAATTTTTAACAAGGGCAGTGTTAGTAATCTCTTGCAATGCCCTTACTAATGCTATTTTCTTATTCCCACTCCCTATCCTACTTACATTAGGCCCATATCACCGAGACACAACCTGAACAATAGGTGGAATGACCTATTTCAACATACTACACTCAAACCCTTAAGGGATCGATCCGGTTGAACGTAGCTCAGAGTGATTCCTATTCAAATGTGTTGGAACAATCCATTTGGTCACACGAGTTGTAGAAAGAAAGTTGCACCACTTTGCAACTTTCCACTGCTTCCATTTAACACTTTTTCCATCAATTGAAATCTGGACACCACTGGAAAACCAGTTCGAGATAATGAAAACTAAGAGAGGTTATTGTAGAGGGGCCCAACAAAGTCCCATGGGATTAGATGAGAAGTTTCTAAGCATCATAGTGTCTGAGTAACCTCATGTTGAATTTTGCAGCCATTTTTCCCTTTAGACCCTTAAGGGATTGATTCGGTTGAACATAGCTCAAAGCAATTCCACATGTTTGGGTGCAAAAGAGGACCATTCCTAGTGTAATAATACTTATTCGGATGCGTTGGAATAGTTTATTTGGTCACACGAGTTGCAGAACAAAATTTGCACCACTTTGCAACTTTCCACTTCTTCCATTTGACACTTTTTTCATCAACTGAAACTTCGACACCATGGGAAAACCACTTTGAGATAATGTGAACTGAGAGAGGTTATTGTAGAGGGGCCCAACATGATCCCATGGGATTAGAAAAGAAATTTCTAAGCATCATGGTGTCTGAGTAACCTCATGCTAAAGTTTACAACCATTTTGCCATTTGGACCCTTTAGGGATCGATCCGGTTGAAAGTAGTTCAGATTGATTATGTGTGTTTGGGTGTGAAATAGAAACATTCCTAATGTAAACATGCCTATTTGGATGTATTAGAATAGTCCATTTGGTCACACGAGTTGTAGAAAAAAATTGCACCACTTTGTAACTTTTCACTGCTTCCATTTGACACTTTTTCCATCAACTGAAATCTAGACACCACGGGAAAACCACTCTGAGATAACAAAAACTGAGAGAGGTTATTGTAGAGGGACCCAACGCAATCCCATGGGATTAGACAAGAAGTTTCTAAGCATCATAGTGTCTGAATAACCTCATGCTGAGGTTTGCAGCCATTTTTCCCTTGGACCCTTAAGGGATCAATTCGGTTGAATGTAGCTCGGAGCGATCCTGTGTGTTTGGGTGTAAAAGAGGACCATTCCTAGTGCAAACATTCCTATTCAGACGTGTTGGAACAGTCTGTTTGGTCACACAAGTTGTAGAACAAAAGTCGCACCACTTTACAACTTTCCACTACTTCCATTTGACACTTTTTTCATCAACTGAAACTTCGACACCACAAGAAAACCACTCTGAGATAATGTAAACCGAGAGAGGTTATTGTATAGGGGCCCAACATGATCCCATAAGATCAGACGATAAGTTTCTAAGCATCATGGTGTTTGAGTAACCTCATGCTGAAGTTTGCAGCCATTTTGCCCTTTGGACCCTTAAGGGATCAATCCGGTTGAACGTAGTTTAGAGCGATTCCACGTGTTTGGGTGTGAAAGAGGACCATGCCTGGAGTAAACATGCCTATTCAGATGCATTGGAATAGTCCATTTGATCACATGAGTTGCAGAACAAAAGTTGCACCACTTTGCAACTTTTCACTGCTTTCATTTGACACTTTTTTCATCAACTGAAAACTGGACACCACAAGAAAACCACTTTGAGATAATGAAAACCGAGAGAGATTATTATAGAGGGGTCCAACATGATCCCATTGGATCAGATGATAAGTTTTTAAGCATCATGGTGTTCGATTAACCTCATGTTGAAGTTTGCAGCCATTTTTCCCTTTGGACCCTTAAGGGATCGATCCAATTGAACAAAGGGTCTATACTCTAAACTTATCCAAACCTTACCAACTCTTGGGGCAGAAATTATAAGGTGTCAAAACTTCAAAATCCACAATTAGATCTCATTTATACCACTATACAATGGGTAAACCACAAAACCCTCTATTATAGCCTAAACCTTAGGGGTTTATTGAAAATGATACTTCCAAAGCTAACCACAACCTATAAATTACTCAAAAAAGTTTGTGATACCCTACACAAGCTCAAACAATCATAAAATAATGCTTCCCTACACAAAAACACAATTTAACTCTTCAAACCACCATTTTTCTTAAAGAAAACTCACTTTTACACATATGGGTTTCACACCCATCTCACTTTCAGACCTCCCCAACACTAACACATCATTCCCACACCTTAATAATGTTAGTGCAGACCCATTCCTCAAGTTACAGAGGCTAAAAAAAGAGGAATGGGTCAAAAAGTCATTTTTATTGACTCAAAACCTTCAAATGTACAAGTTCGGGCCGGTTTTAGTAAATTGATGATATTCTACTCCTTATTTTCCTTGATGAACAAAACCTACTGAATGGTGCTCCTGCACCAATCATACATCAAACTTCTTGTCCCTCCTAAAGTTTGGACCACATCCATTACCTCCACATAAAACTCAACATCCTTGGTCTTCTTGGTTCCCATGCCTTGATATGGTTATGCAAATGAAAATGAAGCAAAGTAATAATCTCTTTCTCCTTTGGCTGGAAGAATGCATGCTTAATGTTTTGATACATGATATTAGGTCTCTCATCTACTCTCTGGTTGAATACTGAAATATAGTATGGTGGGCCTCTAGAGTTCCAGTCATCTTTCTTCATCTTCCCCCAAATGCTAGCCCGATCCACACATCTTCCAACCTAATTGACTTTGTTTTTGAAAGCTGAAGTTTCTCCTGAGTCACCAATGTTGCTTTGTCTACCTTTTCAGACTCTTTCATTGCTACAAATCATCTTTGGGATTTAATCATTTGTACCACACGTGGTTGATGCACTTTGAATCCTTGCATCTAAAGGAAATTTCCTCAACATAAATACTCTCTCAAGGTTAACAATCATACATTGACCTTCTTCCCCATCTTAAAGTTTGGACCACATCCATTACCTCCACATAAAACTTGACATCCTTGGTCTTCTTGGTTCCCATGCCTTGATATGGTTATGCAAATGAAAATGAAGCAAAGTAATCACCTCCTTCTCTGTTGGCTGGAAGAATGCATGCTTAATGTTTTGATACATGATATCAACTCTCTCTTCTACTCTCATGGTTGATTATCGAAATCCAGTATGGTGGGCCTCTAGAGTTCCAGTCATTTTTCTTCCTCTTCCACCAAATGCTGGCCTGATCCACACGTCTACCAGCTTAATTGGCTTTGTTTTTTGAAAGCTAAACTTTCTCCTGAGTCACCGTTGTCTCTACCTTTTCAAACTCTTTCATAGCTACAAATCATCTTTGGCATTTAATCATCTGTACCACATGGTTGATGTGCTTTGAATCATTAGTAATAGTCTTCAAAATTGGCTACTAGTACAAGTTCATTCTGCTTTCATAATACTTTATAACCATGGAGTTCATCCATTCCTTGATGCCATCAAGTGGAGATTGAGGAATGGCGTCAATGCAGAGTACATCCCACTTGAAGTCTTTGAAAGAAATAGCCATATCAAATTCCTTTTTCCCAAGTCCTACTCTCTCAAGGTTAACAATCTCAATCTCACTAATAGCGATTACTACTAAGAAAGGTAATTCCACCAACTCTACCAATCAATTTACCATAAGAATAATAAAAGAAAAGGATTTGAAAGGAACTCCATGAAAACCAAGCTCTCTAAATGGTACATATCAAATTCTAATTCAAAAAATTTTAGATGAGGTTGCTCCCATAGCTTTCTTTCTTGCTTGACAAAACCTTGAAACTTTGTATTGATTTTATTTTTCCTGTCCCTCTCTTGTTGTTCTTCCTTAATTTCATCAAGATCATACATTGACCTTCTTGACCCTCCTAAATTTTGGACCACATCCATTAACTCAACATAAAACTGAACATCCTTGGTCTTCTTGGTTCCCATGCCTTGATATGCTTATGCAAATGAAAATGAAGCAAAGAAATCATCTCCTTCTACGTTGGTTGGAAAAATGCATGCTTAATGTTTTGATACATGACATCAAATCTCTCTTCTACTCTCATGGTTCAATACCAAAATCTAGTATGGTGGGCCTCTAAAGTTTCAGTCATCTTTCTTCCTCTTACACCAAATGCTAGCTTGATCTAGACGTCTACCAGCCTAATTGACTTTTTTTTTGAAAGTTGAATGGTGCAAGAGCACCCACACCTCACCCTCAATTTGTGATTTTTTTATGGTAAATTGGGAGGACAGTTGGTAAATGTTAGTATGTTGAGGTCTTTTTGTCTTGAATAAGGTCTAATAGACCAATCTATTTTGATACACCTTTGGTTGTTTTAGTGAAAGGAAAATCCATTTTTCTTTATTCAGCCTGTACAGACCAGTGGGGCCTGAGTTTACTTTAATTTTGTGATTGAGCCCTTCCTCCTACTGTGGTGAATTGTGACTCAAAGGAAAGGTTTACAATGTGTTGTTTTCAATTTTCCTTAACTCTTTTAATAATGGTAAGGCGTTTATAGGGCTGGTGATGTTGTTTTAGGCTGAGAATGTTAGATTTTGGCTTGAAATGGAGGAACCAAAGTGATGTTTTTGAGATCTACTAAGTCTAAAGGCTAGGTGAAGGTTTATTATGTGTGTGCAGACCCTAAAAAACTTGTTTGATTCTTTGGTGAGATTTGGAAGGCCTTGGAGTTGTGAGATGCTAAAAACCCTACATATTTGTTAGAAAATTGAGGGTTTTAATCAATTATGGCTTAGAGGTTGAGTGATTTTCTAAAACCTGTGGAATTGGGAGTTTTGTGACCTATTTGATGAATTCCCAAGATCTTGTGGGGTTGCAAGAAGTTTAAAGAGTACTTTGTTTGTAAAATAGGGCTAATTTTGTAGCCTTTTTGTAGGGCAGTTTGAAGGATCTCCAAGAAATTGCAAAGAAACCTTGTATGTTTGGCTTGGGGATGGTGTTGGGGGTTTGAGTAGATGCTATATTGATGATGAGATGGTCCTTGAGAGGCATTCTCTAAAATTTAAGCCAAGTTGTTCAGTTTCGAAGCATTTTTGTTGGTAGTTGTTCCAAGATGGCCAAATGAAATAACAAAGGTTGTTGATTTACTAAAATCTGATTTGTTTGAGTCTTCTCCACCTTGACTCTGCATCACTAAAGTTTCTCCTGAGTCACTAGTGTAGGTCTCTCTGCCTTTTTAGACTCTTTCATTGCTACAGATCGTCTCTAGGATTTAATCATTTTTACCACATGGTTGATGTGCTTTGAATCCTTGCATCTAAAGGAAATTTCATCAACATAAATACTGCTACTCTCTAAAGGTTAACAATCTCAATCTCACTAATAGTACATTTACAACCATATTCAAAAAATTTCCTTCAAAAGGCTACAAATTCAAATATTGACTTAAATAGCCTTCAAGAGGCTTTAAATAGCCTGTACAAATGATTCTACATCTTTCCAATCATGCCTAATTTTTTTTTTGTAACTAACATGACTTATTACATTATAAATCAATTGTGGATGTGTTATGACCTTATTCAATTAACAAAACTCATAACACAAAACAAACTTAAAATATTTTCGTGAACCAAATTTGCTCAATAACCTTGGTGCCCCTACACTAAATTTCATTATTTCAGTAAATGTCACTACAAGTAAATCTCATTACAATGCCTTAGGTACTTTGTTCTCATAGATATTTTACAATGTCACTCATACATTTGAGATACTCTTATAATATCTACATCATAGGTTCTCATTTAGAGGTTAACTTCAAATGAGAAACTTGAGATTCCCTCACAAAGCCTTACACACTCTTTTATAATGACTTGAAATCAAAATTGAGATTTGTCAAGATCATTAAAATAAGGATGTTGCATTGCTTTTTTGGCTGAGATTCTCTTCGATGGCTCCAAAATCAGCATTTTCTGTAAGGAGAGACCAATCAACTTTTACTAGTTTAGTTACAGATAGGAAAAGTAAAAGAATAAAAAGAAACAACTCATGTCCAAAATGGAAATGAAATGAAAATAGATGGAAGACACTTACAAATAGGCATGGCAGTCTATCAACTTAGTCACTCTTGATCATACATCTTCACTGCGAGTTCCAAGATACCTATTGCACACAACACCTCTCGTGAATCTAGAATATCTTGAAATTTGAGATGCTCCTATAATTTCTACATCACAGGTGCTCACGATAAGGTTAACTTCAAATGAATAACTTGAAATTCCCTCACCAAGCTTCGCACACACTTTTGTAATGGCTGAAAATCATAATTGAGATTTGGCTTCATAATCAAAATAGGGATGTTGCATTGCTTTTATGCCTGAGATTCTCTTGGATGGCTCATAAATCTGCATTTTATGCAAGGGGATACCATTCAATGTTTATTGGGTTACTTACAGATACGCAAAGTAAAATAAGACATGATAGCATTAGCATCAATAAACCCTTGGGTTTTAGCATGTAAAAGGAGGGTTTGTTGAGACAACACTTTAGAATGTTTGTGTCTGGGAACTAACCATGAATTTTGTTGTTTTAGAACATATGAAATGACTGTCCATTGGTTTTGAGTAAAAACAGAGTCTTTAAGAGGGACCTCCTTTGTAAAATGGGGCTAATCTAGTAGCCTTTGGGTAGGGTAACCTATTGAAACTCCATACTGTTGCAAGGGAACCTTATGTGATTTGTTGGGAATTATACTTTGGGTTTGAGTGGATGCTAAATGGATGATGTGTTGGACCTTTTTATGGCCTTCTCTAAAATATAGGTCCATTGGATGAATTTTGAGACCTAGAAAGCAAAGGATATTGTTTTGGGCAGTTTGGGAGAATGAAGTTTTGAAGGTTGTTTCTTTGCATGCATTTGATCAAATTGGGTTGGTTGTTGTGTTGCTCCACCTTGTCTGCATCAGTATTTGATATGTTGAATAACTCTGAAATGGGTGCTTGAATCCATGTTTTATTTCTTAGGTGTTTTGGAAAGATTTAGACAAAAGGCTGAAAAATAGGTTTCCCAATACTACAAGGAAGGCTAGTGTTAAAAGGTGAGTTTTTTAAGGTTATGATGAATCTAACTTTGAGATTGCATTTAAATGGATAAATTGTCACTATTGGCATGTTGAGAAACTTTTTCAGGGCCTTGGTGGAGGTTTGGTGTTGTTTTGCAAATTTGAAGGGTTGAGACCCTTGAGGGTGAATTGATGCTTGGCAGATTGAAGGTGTTCTCAAGAAGATTTCATTGTTTTTTTGAATTGACATTAGGTTGTTATGAGTTAATCTTCACCTTAGATTTGCATCAGGAAGGCTTGGAGTTGTGAAATATAGAAAATCCTAGATATTTATGAGCAAATTGAGGGTTTTTTAATTGGAAACCTATTTGAGCATGCATTAGGAGCATATTCCAATTTTTTAGAGACATGTATGGAAATTTTGGTAGCATAGACAAGGCAATTAGCTGGTTTGTATAACTGTTTGACAAAATACCTCAATGAAAGCTTTGGAAGCATACACAAAGAAAGTCAATTTTGTTAAATTTAACAAAATGCCTCAAAGAGATGTGGTTTAAAAATTTAATAAGAAAGTGTATAGAATTGTGTAATTTAAAATTTTCATTAACAACCTAAGGTTGTAACATGACAAACAAAAAATTTGATCAACATGGAATAAGCAAAACAAAAAAAATGAAAGCAAGCCATAATAGAATGAAAGAAAATGTACAAATACTTCACATACCTAAAAAACCAAATTTTCAAATGGAGGAGTTCTACCCAATTATGTAGCCTTTGCTTCTTCTTTCCTCAAATTCCTCAAAAAATTGACTTTTTCAAAAGCTTGTTCCCCTCCAAACTTCAATTGTATATTAGTTATCACTATAATTCAAACTTGAATTCATATTATATGCCTTTCAATGTGAAAACTCTGCTATTTCAAGCAAAGGTGATGGAAATATCATGAAAAAGGTGGTGGAATCTAAAAATCATGCATGCACACTTCACTCAATCACCAAAAAGCTACTTTTTGTCAGAGCATGCATAGAACTAGGAGAATATGGCCCGACATCATGGGTATATTGTGTTCTTTTTCCATTTTTAGTGCAATACATAATGTGCTCGTGTTATAACGCAAGCGC